>JALPQI010009383.1:0-33061 GCA_025490895.1 Thaumatotibia leucotreta
GAAAAATCTGTATTCAATTTTATAGCCACTTAAACAACACGATACAACATTTATATAAATACATAGGTCCTAAAAGGGTATAGGTCCTAATAGGTTTTTCTCGGGCAACTGGGGAGGCGTTTGCGCGATAGTGGGCTCGATCCTCGCTCCGGGGCTTTCCTTTTACAGAGGCTGTCCATTGCAGTTCAACGCGGTAACGCGGCGAGCTTGATGGGCACCTTCGTATGTGGGGACCCGCGGAGCGAATTATGTTGATGTCATTTATTAGGTATATGTTTAGTTTAGTATTATTTAGGACCTATGTATTTATAAAAATGTTGTATCGTGTTGTTTAAGTGACTAATAATAGAATAAACAAAATTATTTTATGGCCTAATTCGGAATCTGGAAACTTACAATATTTGGGTGAGTATGTGTATTTTAGAGATGTATGTGCTCTTACATGTCCGCTTGACAAATTTTGCACCCAAAGATCCGATCACTGCTCATCATCACCTCATCAGCCTGTTTCAGTCCACTGCTGGGCATTGGCCTCTCCTATTGCCTATGGAGCATTAGGAGGTAATCCCCATAATCGCCACGCTGGATACGCGGCAATCACAGTAGTAGTATTATGATGATGATGATGATGATGTGACAGTAGTATGTCCATTATGGGTGACGCTGCTGCCCATCATCAATTTTAAATAAATGAATGCTCAGTGACACTTCAATTCCTTAGTCAACTCTTACGACACCCGCAGGAAGAGTTGGGACCTTTCAATCAATAGTGAATAACTACTAAAGTATTGGCAATGGAAGATGTTGCGTTGTAAATTTCGTTGGATAACGTTTCTGCTTGTTACAAAACAAATTTCCATAGATATTTTGAATTGGGATGCCGTCTATGAAGTGCTACGTTTACGCTTACGTTAGATGTTTTTGGCACCTCTACAAGCAGTAACCGAGAATTTAGAAAATAGCAAATTTCGAACAACCATCTCTGTCACTCCCAATGATGCGATCGTTGGAGACAAGGAGACAAATCCAGGAAATTTAGAGACGCCACGGGAGACCCAAGAGCTGGCAGCTTCCTCGCTCAACGCATTAGCTTGGCAATCCAGCGAGGAAATGCTGCCAGCGTCCTGGGTACCATGCCGCAGGGGCCTATTTTAGATTTATTTTAGATTTTATTTAGTTTTATTTTAGATTTTATCTAGTTTTAGTTTAGTTATACTTTTTAAATTTAATTTTGTATGTACCTATTTGTAGTTTGTTTTTAAATAAAATTGATTTTCGAGTTAGATTTACAGGACTCGACAATTATTTCCGTATGTTTCGCAGCGTTCCTGTTCCGTCAAGATGCCAAGTATTTGGACGACTTTGTGCCAGCATTGGTGAAGACTGGAGGTGATGAAAACCCGCGGTATTCGCAGTACAGCCAGGTATGTAAATGGCCCTCATCGGTCTTGCCAACACATGGTCGTTTTCCGCATCCGATTCTGAAACACCTGGGCACACGCGTAGAACCGATTCCAAAAGCCATAAAACGGATTCGTCCAGTTAACCAAATATAAATGGATATTTGATATACAGTATACACATATATGATCGTATATATTATTATTTATATAGATTTAAAGCTTTCTCTTCGTTTTTCCACAGATATATCTGATTCAGATGTCTGTCATAAGATTTATCAATTGTACTGACGCTAATTGAGCCAGACATTTAAATTAGAAGATTTCAGTGAAAATATGATGTAGTTTTTTTACTACATCTGTAAACTCGACTACAAAGTGAATACTCGGAGGACATTACAGTTGAATTGTATATAGATACCTATTTAGTATTCCTTCCTATAATATGTTTACCTCCTACAAAAACGCCATAGGTAACTCAGGAATATTGATTCTTGAGTCACCTTTGGCGTTTTTGCGGAAGGAGGTTTGTGTTTATTACACAAATAAATGCCCTTTTTTCGAACATCAGAAGCTTCGTAGTGACTACCAAATAGGTTAGAAGCGCCATTTAACCCTTTTTTCTTCAAAAACAAAAACTTTTTTCCAGTCAGCAGACAAAGAAACGCTATCCCTCCGTCTCCTCTGCATGAATCCCGCCGTAGTCTTCGAAGGTCTGAAGCAAGCCAAATGCATCATACTGGCATCAGGCACACTTACTCCTCTCGTCAGTCTACACTCTGAATTGGCTACCGAGTTCCCTCTACAAGTCAGCCCCAACCACGTCATACCTTCAGACAGGGTAAGTTATATATTGATTTAAACTTTCACGATTATCACTCATATTTTAAAGACAAACGGGTCTTAATCGCGTAAACTTACGTTTAATTATATCCTGATTTTTCGAGCATGACGTTACATCCGTGGTCGCAGGCAGACTGAACCGACCACGGGTGTAACGTCATGCCCGAAACTTTAGGATATAATTAAACGTAAGTTAACGCGATTAAGACCCGTTTGTCTTTAAAATATGAGGGTAAGTTATGTTAAATCTAAGATAATTTAACTAAATACCACAGAGTGTTAGACCATCCACTGAAAACTTCGAACGGAGTAATTTGGTAAGTTATACTGAACAACTTTTACTATGGAGCTAACCCTGGAATCTCCAAAAAATGCATAAGTAAACGTATTTAAATATTTATCAAACGGGTTACTCACGCGTTTTAAGTCGATAACTGCTCAACATGTTTAGATCCATTTAGAGGATCCTCATCATGGAGTACCCGCGACCAAAACCCGACGTGTACACGACGTGTGTCGAGTGTTATCGACTTAAATTACGTTTTTTTTTATTGAATAATCAAATTACATGACCCATCGTTGGCTAAACCTTTAATAAGTTTGTGTGCCGATTTGGAGTTCGAAATAATTTTACTTAAGTGCTTATTATAACCAGTGTAATAAATATGTCAGTAACCCGTTAAAAACATATTGAAATAATTTGAGCCTCACTTTAGTTATAATTCTAAAATAAGTAGACATCACATTATATTCGGTCGATTTACTACTAATGCAAAGGACACGTCTTTGTATGTGTGACCTCAACTCACGTGGAACTACCTAAACCACTAATTGGAGTTCGAGGCCAAAGAATCTACGAAAATATTGCCACAACAATGAAATGTTCTTACAATAGTAAATCCTTATTTTCTAAAAACAGACGTTGAGATATCTTATTTATTGGTAATTTTAATTCTTTAATTTATATAAACAAAATTATTTAATTATTTTCACGTAAATATAAGATATTTTAATAAAAACTTAATTATCCGCAATTATTAGTAACAAAGTTGGTATTGCGTTGGTATTACCTCAGGTGTTAATAACATTTGGTACAGCAATTTAACTACACATAAATTAAAACCCTATTTCTGCATACGTTTAGAAAATTGCAGAATAATACATTGTAGCGTGTTTTATGTTCACATTTCGTATTCGTAAAATTCCTTTGCCCTACAAATTTCTTTGGCAGTGCTATAGTTCTCCGTTTTAATTATCATACAGATCTAACGTTTTGTTTTCTTCCGTAGGTTGTTAACAAGGTGACCCGCTTGGTTCAGCCATGTTTAGTTTCGCTATACACCCCATCATCAAAAATTAAATTCCAAATGAAATATACTGGGTGAAATGTTATAAAACACAATAATACAAGGTCATATTTTCTGGATCTACTCATGATTACAGACAAGTTTTACTATGAGACCAGCTTTGAAAAAGTTATCACAAAATCCACATCTCCATACATATTGTGAAACCAGCTGTCGCTAGTTACAATCGGGTTGTCATTAATATGTATGTACAAAAAATAATAAACATTGATGGTTGGAATTGCAACGTTTTTGAATGTGTAGTAGTTATTATATATAATTTAATGTGTAATTCAACTTCCTTTTTAAAATAGGCTATGAAACATTGGCTCTTATCATTTTAAGTTCTTTAAAAGAAAATTTTGTCAAATCATTGTTAGTTAAGAGAAAAGAAAAGTTTTTAGATATTTACGTGTTTTTAAGAAAATCCTAGTTGTGACAGGCATATTAAACAAAAAGGCGTAGAAACATTATAATTATAACAGACGTATATAATGGTTTTATTAAGAATTATTTTAAATAAATTAATTAAATAACAAAATGGTTGTCGAAACCTGAAAACTTTATTTGACAATGACATAAGAGACTTTGACAAATTTGACAAAATCTGTCGTAGTTTCGTTGGCCTCGATCTCCAATTAGCGGTATAAATAACAAATAAATAAATATCTTGGGACATTTTACACAAATTAACCTAGTCCCATGATAAACTCAATTAAGGCTTGTGATGTGGGTACTAGGCACCGATATATATAATAGATAGATAGGTATATTACATAGATATAGATACTTAAATACATAGACAGCCATGCCCAAGGAACAAATATTTGTGATAAATAAATACACAAATAATGCCCTCGCCAGGATTCGAACCCGGAACCTCCCGCTTCGTAGGCAGGGTCACTACCGACTAGGCTACTGAGGCTGACAAAAACTGAGTAACCCGTTTAAAAAATATTTAAATATGTTAGTTATAATTCTAAATTAAGTAAACGTCACATTACATTCGGTCGATTTACTACTAATACAAAAGACACGTGTTTGTATGCGTGACCTCAACTCACGTGGAATACCCATATCTTGTGTTAATTTCAGGTGTGGATAGGCACTCTAACGACCTGCCCAAACGGCCGTCGTTTAGAATGCAACAGCCGCGGCACCGACCAGCCAGACATACAAGACGGACTCGGTCAAGCCATACTGTGGGTGTCTCAAGTTACCCCAAGCGGCGTACTTTGTTTCCTGCCATCTTACGCGCTGATAAACAAACTAGTCAAACGGTGAGCCTTATTAATAGGGAGTAGCAAGTACTAGTGATTACTAATACTATTACTGATTAATACTAGATGAAATGGGTCAGGTCATACTGTGGGTGTCTCAAGTTACCCCAAGCGTTTCCTGCCATCTTACGCGCTGACAAACAAACTAGTCAAACGGCAAGCCTTAATAATAGGGAGTAGCATGTACTAGTGATTACTACTACTATTACTGATTAATACTAGATGAAATGGGTCAGGTCATACTGTGGGTGTCTCAAGTTACCCCAAGCGGCGTACTTTGTTTCCTGCCATCTTACGCGCTGATAAACAAACTAGTCAAACGGTAAGCCTTAATAATAGGACCTTAATAGTAGTAAGCAGTGATTACTACAACTATTACTGATTAATACTATGTAGATGAAATGGGACAGGCCATACTGTATGTGTCTCAAGTCACTCCTAGCGGCGTACTTTGTTTCCTGCCATCTTACGCGCTGATAAACAAACTAGTCAGACGGTAAGCCTTAATAATAGGGAGTAGCAAGTACTAGTGATTACTACTACTATTACTGATTAATACTAGATGAAATGGGTCAGGTCATACTGTGGGTGTCTCAAGTTACCCCAAGCGGCGTACTTTGTTTCCTGCCATCTTACGCGCTGATAAACAAACTAGTCAAACGGTAATCTTTAATAATAGGGCCTTAATAGTACTAAGTAGTGATTACTACAACTATTACTGATTAATACTGGATGAAATGGGTTGCGATTTTTGAATTTCACCAATGACTTATTCTCACCAAAAACAAGTGATTTCCCTTGAGTTCGTATTTTTGAAATGTCATCGGTGACTAGAATTGTCATACCTATGATATCGCTTTATGAGTGCCCCCACCCACTCGATTTGAAATATCACCGTATGACTATTTTTGACAGTTGACTTAGTGACATCTGCCATCTTTCAAAACTTTAGTTTTCTTTTCAAATGTCATTGACATTCCGTTTTACGTTCGACCGCTTTGACAGAACCTAAAATGAGTTATAGGTAGTATGAAAAATAAAAACCGATGCTAAGGGCAACACTATTACATCTGCGTAAAAAGGAACGTAACAGGAGAATTGTGTACGACTCACATTGTACAATTTCCACAAGTTGGTAAAAAACGTGTGAGATTCAAAAATACGGCATTTGGGAAATAGTGGCATCAAATCACAGGTGATAATTTTAGTCACCGGTGATCTCAATATCATCGGTGAAATTAAAAATTGCACTCCAGTTCATACTGTGGGTATTACAAGTGACTCCTAGAGGCGTACTGTGTTTTCCATCTTACGCGCTAATAAACAAACTAGTCAAACGGAAAGTTTCGGTGAAAATCTACTCTTGGCTCGGGATCATGCCTTAGGCAATTTGGTAACAGTGGTAACACATAGGTTATTATTAGAAAAAGGGCGCTTAACCCTCTAATGTCTAACACAGACAAAAATGCATTTCTTTGGACCCCGATATTTTACTTTGGAAGCCTTTTTCCCGACACGACAGTAGTGGGTAAAAAAGGCTTCCAAAGTAAAATATATAAGTCTTCAATGCATTAGAGACTTAGGCGGACTTGCACCAATCGAGATTAGCGAGTTAACCCCTCGTATGCGGCTGTCAAATTATGTTACTGTAAAAATGACCTTGACACTTAAAACCAGGGATCGGAACCGGTTTTTTAGAAAAACCTCGAAATAGCTCAATATTTTAAAATGTTTTACACTCTTTATGTAGTATTCAACATTAACATTAACTATTAACATCATATTTTTGAATTACTCCATAAACAAAAAAATTATAAACCGAAGAACGAAAAAGAACGGAATTCGAACCGTTCTTTTGTATGGAGCAAAAACCGCTATCCGATCCCTGCTTAAAACAATAGATTGAAATTCCCACGCACGGATCCGTGTCTAAGCATACGAGGGGTTAATTTAGATTAAGCTGTCAAATACCATACGAAATGATGCGTTAATACGGATTAAATCACTAATCACGATCGGTGCAAGTGGGCCTTAGAGGGTTAATAAAAAAACCGGAGTCACTGTGCTAGAGTGAACTTTGGTACAGATTTTTTTTGCTACTTCAGAATATTTTTACGTACTCTATATAGTATATAGGTATAAGAATTCTACACGAATAACAAATTACAGACATTTTATGATAACCTGATGGGAATGAACTTTGAACAACGGAAATGTTTACAGATGGCAAGAGACCGGTTTATGGAGAGAGCTGAATCAGACGAAAAAAGTCTTCGTCGAATCTAGGAACGTTAGAGATCACAACGACATCATGGAGGTATTTCAATCATAATTAATTATGCATATTCATCTCTGTTAATAGTTGAACTAAAACTGGGATTACACCAGTGAGCACTTACGTAAGTTTTAGGGATGGAGCTATACTAAGGTATGATATTCAATCCTTAGTATAGCTTCGTCCCTACAACTTATTCCAATCGTAAGTAGAATGTCTGTCTGTCGGCCTCCGCAGCCTAGTTGGTAGTGATCCTACCTACGAAGCTGGAGGTTCCGGGTTCGAATCCCGGCGAGGGCATTCTTTGTGTATTTATTTATCACAAATGTTTGTTCCTTGGTCATGGCTGTCTATGTATTTAAGTATCTATATGTATCTATCTATTATATATATCGTCGCCTGGTACCCACATCACAAGCCTTAATTGAGCTTACCGTGGGACTAGGTCGGTTTGTGTTAAGATGTCCCAAGATATTTATTTATTTATTATTTTATTTTTTAATGAAAAAAAAATAAACAAAACTAAAAACTTGCATTATTCCATAATCACGCACTTTTAGAACACACTCTTGGTTTTATTACGAACTTAAAATCTTAAACCTTGAATTCACATACATTTTTGTTAAAATTACTCATATTTATTAGTATTAGCGTAAAGATGTATCCCGTGTGGTGACGGGTTAAGAATTTCACCACCCCCTTTCTTCCCGTGGGTGTCGTAGAAGTCGACTGTGGGATGTGTGTGTGTTAAATTGTGGCGTTTCCATCAGCCCGGAGTGGGGTCTCCGTCAGGTGTAGTAAGGCAGGTCCTGAATAAGCCGCAGACCCCTGCAGCCAAACTAGCGCCGCACGTATCGACTTGTCGTTCCTGTGGGCTGAGCTAGTGAGGCCGAGAGGGTGGTGCAGGTCTTGGGCAACCCTGTACTTTCCTAAATCGTGTCCCAGGCGGCGCATTGCTTGTGAAGAGGACACTTCACCCGCGTAATTCATTTACGTGGAAAAAAACACGGGAGGTGACAGTCTACCGGTTTTAAGTCTGAGTAAATAGACGTAAACTTAGGCGCCAGGGGTCACTTTCGACAGTGGGAGGGTCCTTCGTAGATCCACTGACCAGTTACCGCCCGCTTCAAGCTGGGCAGCCCCCAGCCAATCAGGTACTGGTCCGTCTCGGTGCTGGTTTGCTTCTTTAGGGTGTAGGAAGCACTAGTCTTGAACTAGAAAACTGGCATCGTCATTAAGTACACCTGCCAATAAACAGCTGAACAGAAATAAAAATGTGCATCGCGAATCCATGCGCCTTGCAACATGGAATGTCCGTACAATGAGGACAGGCTTCCCGGACGCCAGTGGAAGCTCTGATTGCGCAAGTGAACTGCGTAAAACTGCTGTTATTGACACTGAACTGAGAAGGCTAAATATTGCGATTTGCGCCCTTCAAGAGACCAGGCTCCCAGAAGAAGGGTCCTTGCGAGAGAATTCGTACACTTTTTTCTGGAAAGGTAAAGATGTTTCTGCAGTACGTGAGCATGGTGTTGGTTTTGCGATTCGAAATGACTTATTATCCGCCATAGAGAGTCCTCGAGGTATTTCGGAACGTATAATGACATTGAGGGTACACACTAGTTGTGGTTATATGTCGTTAATATCTGCCTATGCACCAACACTACCTTCTGCTGCAGACGTCAAAGACCAGTTTTATGACCGGCTGGCCGATACGGTGCGAGGTGTGAAGTCAACTGATCGTTTGTTCATCTTGGGCGATTTCAATGCTCGGGTTGGCCAGAATACAGAAGCATGGTCCGACTGTATTGGTGTACATGGGGTGGGCAAAATGAATGAAAATGGTGAACGCCTATTACAATTCTGCTCTGAACATCTGCTATGTGTAACCAATACCTACTTCAAAGGGAAACCATCTCGTAAAGTATCCTGGAAACACCCTCGTTCTGGCCATTGGCATCAGCTGGACTTAATTCTTACCAGAAACAATTTTTTTCCGTGAAACCCTTCACACGCGCTCATTCCACAGTGCCGATTGTAACACCGATCACTCGTTAGTAGCAGCACAGGTAAGCATCATCCATAAAAAGATCCATTCATCCCGAACACCTGGTAAAAGGAAAATTGACACTCTAAAAACTAGAAACAGAGAACTGGTCCAGCAATTTTCCGATGTGGTGAAGACCGTGACTGCTGCTTGGGATATCCAAGCCCCTATTACTGAAGAGTGGAGTGGCGTTAAAGCGCTACTTACTGATATAGCAGGCTTAACTTTTGGCTACCGAAAAGCCAAGTCTCATTATTGGTTTGTTGAGAACATGGAACATCTTCAGCCTTTGCTCGACTCAAAGCGCCAAGCTGCTCTTACGCATCGCCTTGCTCCCAGTATCAATACACGTGAGAAACTGCAAAATGCAAATGCAGCCCTGCAGCGTAACGTGAGACACTATGCCAACGCTTACTGGGTAAGCATATGTCGTAGCATACAGCTGTGTGCTGATGCTGGTAACTTTAGCGGTGTGTATTCAGGCATCAAGCAAGCTCTCGGTCCAATGCCCAAGAAGACTGCGCCAGTTAAGGAAGCGAATGGCTCTGTAATTACAGACATATCTCGTCAACTAGAACGTTGGGTAGAACATTATTCGGGTCTATATTCTTCTCCAGTAAACATAGAGCTAGAGGCTGCTCAGTGCATGCCCAAACTAGCTACTTGGACAGAATTGGATTCCTTGCCCTCTACAGAGGAGTTCGTTACGGCAGTCAAGCAGCTTAAGAACGGAAAGAGTCCCGGCAATGATGGAACACAAGCTGAACTAATAAAACTAGAGTGCATGACACCTGTTCTCTATAATCTGCTTTGTAAGTGCTGGGAGGCGGGACACATCCCTCAGGATATGCGCGATGCCAATATTATCACACTGTACAAAGGGAAAGGAGACCGCGGTGACTGTAACAACTACCGCGGCATTTCCCTTTTGAGCATTGTTGGCAAGTTATTCGGGCGTGTAGTACTAGGGAGACTACAAAAACTTGCAAATCGTGTATATCCAGAGGCACAATGTGGTTTCCGTCCCCAGCGTTCCACTGTAGATATGGTTTTCTCACTTCGTCAGCTACAGGAAAAATGTAGAGAACAGAACAAACCATTGTTTATAGCCTTTGTAGACCTTAACAAGGCTTTTGACACTGTCAGCAGAGAGGGTCTATATACGGCACTTAAAAGCATTGGGTGTCCCCCTAAACTTTTGCTTCTTATCAAATCTTTTCATGATGATATGAAAGGTACTGTGGTATATGACAGCAAAACATCCCAGCACTTTGAGATGCGGCGCGGTGTGCGTCAGGGTTGCGTTCTGGCACCCACACTGTTTGGTATTTTCTTCTCACTACTTTTAAAGGTTGCTTTTTCAAATAACCAACAGGGGGTGCATTTGCATACAAGAGTCGACGGGAAGTTATACAACATCTCTCTCCTCAAATCCACAAAATATCGCGAGGACTTCTTCGTCGACAGTCTCTTGTTTGCTGACGATGCAGCTTTTGTGGCGAGCTCTGCAGCCGAGTTACAAAGTATCATGGACAGGTTTTCGCGGGCTTGCACTTTATTCTCCATGTCCATCAATGCCAAAAAGACAGTAGTGTTAGTGCAGGGCTGTGCGGAAACACCCAGAATATTCGTGGATGGCACAGTTTTGGAAGTCGTCGATAAGTTTTGCTACCTTGGGTCGACCGTGTCCAACAATCTCTCGCTTGATGCAGAGATCGATATCCGTATTGGCAAAGCGGCGAACATGTTCGGGAGGCTCCGTTCAAGAGTATGGTCTAACAAACACCTCACTATTGGAACCAAAATTATAGTATACCAGACTTGCGTTCTAAGCATACTTTTGTACGGAGCAGAAACCTGGACGACGTATGCAAAACAGGAACGACGGCTAAACACTTTTCACATGCGCTGTCTACGCAACATTTTTGGCATAACTTGGCAGGACAAAGTGACAAACCAAAAGGTCCTTGAGAAAGCGCAGCTGCCCAGTCTTACCGCTCTTCTCAAACAGAGACGATTGCGTTGGCTGGGGCATGTGCACCGAATGGAGCCCTGCAGAATACCTCGACGTGTCTTGCTAGGTGCAGTCGCGTTTGCTAAAAGGAACGTTGGAAGACCGATGCTGCGCTTCAAAGACTGTGTTAAGCGAGACATGTCTGCATTTGAAATCGACCATCAGGGCTGGGAAACCCTAGCCGAAGACCGTGGTCAATGGCGAAAGCGTGTTGTGGAGGGGAGAAGGCTATGCGACGAAGCCTGGTTTAATCTGTTAGAGAGCAAGAGGTATCGCAGAAAGCAAACAGAAACTGTAACCTCAGGTGGTATGAGTTTTCTCTGCCAAAAATGTGGCAGGTCGTGCCGTTCGCGAATTGGCCTCCACAGTCACCAAACCCGTTGTCGAAACAGCAATGTGTAAATCGTCTGCAATAGACGCAAAGGCCTGTGATGATGAAAGATGTATCTACGAACGATAGTGCAATACCGCGTAACTACCAAAACAGATAGAGTTCAAATATCAAACAATTGACACTCAAATTGACCCTAATTGAATTTGTTAGTTACGCGATATTGCACTATCCCCGACGATATGGTGTCAAAGACTTCAAATGCAATGGAAAGTCAACCATATTTGTTCCTTGTTTTTTAGTTTCTAGTGAAGATTGGTACAAAGGTTTGGTTGTGCCGTGTGGTGACGGCATTAAGAATACATTTGTCACCACCCCAACTCCTCCTGCGGGTGTCGTAAGAGTCGACTAAGGGATTGAAGTGTCATTGACCACTATTTGATAAAGATTGATGATGGGCAGCAGCGTCATCATAGTGGACACATTACTGCGATCGCCAATGGGCATTTACCTCCTAATGCGTTATAAACGCATAGTTAATAGGAGAGGCTTACGTCCAGCAGTGGACTATCAGGCTGATGATGATGAAGATTGGTATAGGAACTCACAGGTGTAATCTCGGCCTTAGTGTATCTAGTTGTACAAATGGGTATTATTTCAGGACTACTACAAGTACTCAGCCAGCGACGACGGAGCCCTTCTGTTCGCGGTGTACCGCGGCAAGGTGTCCGAGGGCATGGACTTCAAGGACCACCAGGCCCGAGCCGTCATCACGGTCAGTCCCACTCTAGTCCAGTACTACGTTACTGCTAGTACTGTAGTACCGCCAGCGACGGGGCGCTATGTTCGTGTACCGCGGCAAGGTGTCCGAGGGCATGGACTTCAAGGACCATCAGGCCCGAGCCGTCATCACGGTCAGTCCCACTCTAGTCCAGTACTACGTTACTGCTAGTACTGTAGTACAGCCAGCGACGGGGCGCTATGTTCGTGTACCGCGGCAAGGTGTCCGAGGGCATGGACTTCAAGGACCATCAGGCCCGAGCCGTCATCACGGTCAGTCCCACTCTAGTCCAGTACTACGTTACTGCTAGTACTGTAGTACAGCCAGCGACGGGGCGCTATGTTCGTGTACCGCGGCAAGGTGTCCGAGGGCATGGACTTCAAGGACCACCAGGCCCGAGCCGTCATCACGGTCAGTCCCACTCTAGTCCAGTACTACGGTACTGCTAGTACTGTAGTACAGCCAGCGACGGGGCGCTATGTTCGTGTACCGCGGCAAGGTGTCCGAGGGCATGGACTTCAAGGACCACCAGGCCCGAGCCGTCATCACGGTCAGTCCCACTCTAGTCCAGTACTACGTTACTGCTAGTACTGTAGTACCGCCAGCGACGGGGCGCTATGTTCGTGTACCGCGGCAAGGTGTCCGAGGGCATGGACTTCAAGGACCACCAGGCCCGAGCCGTCATCACGGTCAGTCCCACTCTAGTCCAGTACTACGGTACTGCTAGTACTGTAGTACAGCCAGCGACGGGGCGCTATGTTCGTGTACCGCGGCAAGGTGTCCGAGGGCATGGACTTCAAGGACCACCAGGCCCGAGCCGTCATCACGGTCAGTCCCACGCTAGTCCAGTACTACGGTACTGCTAGTACTGTAGTACAGCCAGCGACGGGGCGCTATGTTCGTGTACCGCGGCAAGGTGTCCGAGGGCATGGACTTCAAGGACCACCAGGCCCAGTCAGGTCAGTCCCACTCTAGTCCAGTACTTCCAGGGTGCTCACAAATATCTGAGCAAACCTCTATTGTCTTGGCGTTAAGAGTGCACATTCAGATATTTCTGAACACCATAGCCGCTCCCATACATCTGATGGCGATTGTACTAGTGTTTCATACCCACATCCCTGGAATACGCATGACGACTGGCAAGTCAAGTCAGCATCTTTTTTCGAACTGTCAAAACGATCACCACTATGGAATTTTATATGAAACACTCAAAAATGACGTCACGTTTGAGTACTGCCGAATAACCTACTCTTTTAAGTTCTTTTAAATTTATTAAATAGAAGTTTTGTAAAAAAAATCTGCAAACCACGTCTTAGTAATAATTTCTTCATGTATTATGTCGTGCATAATGTTTTTTTTTTAACTACAGTCATCATCCCTATTTGGCTCATTAAAAATTCGTCAATGAATCGCACACAGAACTATCTGTGGTATCGCACAAAAAGGGCGGCACTTAAAGCAACCTGCTGTAAACAAGAAGTAAAAACTACGTCAAATTGCGGGCTTGTTTTACCATCCGCGGATAAAATATATCTGTCAGATAAATGTTAGTTGTCCTTTTCTTTTATATGGCTGGGGAAAATGATAGTGATATGTAATAATTTTAACAAAGTTTGCAGTAAACATTTTTAATGTAAAACTTCTTAAAAACTGTATTATTTATTTGCTTTTATTAATTCAAAGCGTTTTTTATGATATTTTACTCATTCGGATATCAAAATTAAAGCTGATATCTGTTATATTTACGGAATAATCGGCTGGCTACTATTAACGATTACAGCTATTACAGTACCGGCCAATAATATATCACATTCAGATTTATTCAGTAGAACTTTTGTTTATATTTGCAAGTGGTTTCCACATTTTCCACCTTACGAATTTAACTAGTATAGGCATAGGCCTTTGTGCTAGCGATGAAAAAACTTGGCATCATATAGTCGTTTTTTCATGAAGATTTTTTGTGTACAGCATGGATTTGGTAGTAAAATTATTTTTTTATACTACAGCTTTTTAGCTATATGCTGTGTCTCCCATTGTTATTCACAATACTTAATTGCAATATTTATCATTAATTTCTGCAAAAGTACCAAAATAATATGCTATCTACATTTTTTTTTTTTTTTTTTTATGCTATAGGTGGCAAACGAACAGACGAATCGCCTGATGGAAAGCGATTAACGTCGCCCATGGACACCCGCAACACCAGAGGCGTCGCAAATGCGTTCATGTCCCGCTTACTCTATACACGCTCTTACAAAAAGTCACGAATGTGATATATTATTGGCCGGTACTGTATATCGAGGGTAAAATATTTCCCTCGTGTGTTTTCTAGCGAAGATTCATCGCTCACTAATGAATAAAATTAATATATTTTAGGTGGGCGTGCCATACCCTAACACATTCGACATGGCCGTGAAAGAGAAGATGAAGTACAACGACAAATACGCCGCGCAACGACACCTGCTCTCCAGTCGTGAGTGGCTCCGGGTACAAGCCTACAGGTGACTATATTGTTATATTAGCCTACAGGTGACTATATTGTTATATTAGCCTACAGGTGACTATATTGTTATATTAGCCTACAGGTGACTATATTGTTATATTAGCCTACAGGTGACTATATTGTTATATTAGCCTACAGGTGACTATATTGTTATATTAGCCTACAGGTGACTATATTGTTATATTAGCCTACAGGTGACTACATTGTTATATTAGCCTATAGGCGACTGCACTATGGTGACACTCAGATCTGTATCTAGATATTTTTCTAGCAGGAATGAAAAAATTGTGGATATAAGATAAAAATTTAGTTCATATTTTTGGGTCCTTTTTGCTTAAATACGTCCATTGTGTGATTGATGAAGTCTGATTGATGCAAGTTCTCAGGAATGACTATTGTTTGTAATTTTTTTTAAGTTCGCACCTTCATTCATAAACCGAAATAACTCAAAATTCCATGTTTTGGGAAATCGCGTTTAACCCCCTTATTCATAAACGTTTGTTAACTTAACCCATTCAGGGCGACGCTCGAACTCTCGATCCAAGTACGGCGCGCTACCATACATTCAAACTTGCCATTGCAGAGTCACGCACAAGTGGCGTTACTCAGTGGCTCGGCGGCGCACAGTATCGCGCGCCCGTGATGTTGTACATATTGGATGGCGTTATGCCGGAAATTACTTTAACCAATATTATTTAATAAACTATTGTAAGATATTTATATGTTGAAATAAATATCTGAATATTTATTTTTTGAAATAAATATCTGACGGGGTGAAATTTTATTTGCTATTTACACTCTAAGTTGTCATCGCCAAACAATGTCTGCTATTTTATAAATTTCAATCATATCTGCACAGTCATACTGTTCGTCATCAAATGAGCTACAGAATGTGAAAAAAAATTGTCTAAAAACTTTCCCGCTTGGCAAAAAAATTGAAAATATTTTATTTCCCATACTAAACTGCACTAAAAAGTGTCGAATAAAACTACTGCATTAATACTCAGAGTAAACCATATTCTAAATCAACTTATAAAATGGGGAATATTAGCGTATATGACGATATTTTTACAATAAAAATTTTTTTTTCCAAAAATGTGCATCAAGTTTTGCACAAAAACAACGTAACTACTCCACATTTTACAAAAACAACGTAAGTGGCAAGGCTTATTTTATTTTACCAAAAAAAGTAATGAGCCGAAACACAAATAAACGGGTAATCTTGACTTAGTGGTTATATATCTATACCGCTTCTGAATATTAAGCTTTAATGAATATTATTTAAAAAGGAATTTAGTTTTATCGCTCTCCTGTAAAGTTATGCTCAATGTAGTTATGTTGTTTTTGTAAACATCCGTTCAATTTATATTTAACAGATGATTTGTTTTTGTGATATCGGGATTGGTACTCACAAAAAAGTTCCTAATTATAACAAACATAAATACTTCTCAGAGTATAAATGGTCAACACAATTTCACTTGTGATGTAGTTAACTTTATACAGGGTGTTTGGTTAGCGGTGTCGGAGCTTTTAAGGGCTTAAACTACAATCAATTTCGTCGATAAATTACCTTTTTTTTGTGCTGGCGTTAATCAAATGGCGGCAATTTGAAAATTTCAAACAGACAAATACGGGTGCACGTGGTATTTCTGGAATTATACGTTTGTTATCGGTCCTATCCTTGCAAAAAAACATCTCGTTAGAGAAGTCATTAGATAAGCAAACTAATAAAGCTAATCATTTGACTCTACTATTTCAACAACAAGGCCAAGAATTTTTTATTAAATTAAAAATATTAACAAATTCACCTTCATTTTTCAATTATTTTAATTTTGCACTAGGTCGTTAAGATAGGTTTGGTGTTGTTATTTGTTAGTACAGGATGTTAGCTAAAAAATAACACCATAATTACAGTTATACCTTAAGTACCTTAGGCATTACAAGTGCTCAAACATGCACTGGAAGGATGGAAGGCGGCCACTTCACTATAACCAAGTACCTATGTACTTAGGAAATGAAATAAAAAAGTACAAATTTGCTAACATTGCATTTATTCATAATATATTCACTTTTACACATTTTACATGAAATGTAAAACATAACTTTCACTTAACCTAAAAGTAAAGTTGAACATTACTATCGCACCATCTAATAAACAAAATATTTTTTGTCACAAAAACTGCACTGAGCTTGCAGTTAATATATTATTATATATATCGTTTGTCGAAGATTCGGAATTATTTAGTTAACTTAGTTGGATTACTCCATATTTACGCAGTTTTCATGATAATTCGACTGCGAAACGAAGAAACCCCGAAGCAACATATTTTACGATATTGAATTATTTATATTATTCATTTGCCTTTTTTCTGAATTGAACAATTCCAAATGGAGGACTTCATTGCCTTTGAGGCATTATCAGCTAATTAACTATTAGGCTACAGAAACAGTTACTTTGGTGAAAGATTGTAATGCTATTTTTAATGTTTTAAGGCCATAATTATGATACTCACTATTATATCCTGATAAATTTTCTTCATCAGTGAGCTCCAATCCTGGAGCAGTCAAATCGGTGTCCATGTTCAAAATTTAGTCGTTCATTTCAAGTGCAGTTGGAGATAAAGAGTTCACATCCAAGTCAATCGTGGAAAGCGTGTTCGGGTTATCTGTGTTCATAGCCAGGTCAGTAGGTAAATGCAGGGGTCAGAAAATCGACAGCCAGGTCAAAATAGAATCACAATACACACAAGATCACGAAACAAAGATGCGCAATAGTCAAAGGACGAACCAATACTAATCTATATACCTGTACTAAGCCCTAAACCACGAATTGAGTCACTTTTAATGCTATCGGTATTCCGACTTTTGAAACTTTCAAATGAATGGACGTCGTCATCAAAGTCTCCGCCATCCATTGACGCCATTGTCTTTATACATGCCAGGTGTCAACTTAGACTAGTACCGAAATCGTTTGGTAATGCCGATAAAAACTTTTACGTGTGAATTTCATCTATCTGTTGAAAGGGGCATCGTCATTAGAAGTAGCCGCCATCCATTGTTTCCATTGTCTTGGCTCATTTTGGTTGTCAACTTTAACTGCCTACATCGGAAGGTTAAACTGATAAGGATCTTTCGTGTAAATTCCATTTATTCGCCATTGAAGTCGCCGCAATTTTCTATCTTTAAAACGCCGTCAACAAAGTCACCACCATCCATTGTATCTATTTCTTTATCTATTTTTTTATTATGTTTTCATACAGATAAGGACATTTGGGTGTGTTTATCGACTGAAGCATACATCTATATTTGCATCGTCAAACAAATGCAATTACATCGGTATTTTTATTTATTGCATTTTTTCTAACCCGGCCCTTTTCACTGTACCTACCTACCTAACCGTGTGTATATTAGTAAATAATGTACGCTGAAAAAGTTTCCGTTTTCCAAGTATAAAAACTTTAAATGAAGTATTTTTATAGTACCTGTACGTGTACATGTACTTACCTACATCTAAATAAATGCACTAGATCTGTCTGTTCACTAAAACTCAAAAACCATGAAACATTTGTATGCATTATTACGCATACTCCTTATATTATTTACAAACTTAAATATTTCGGTATAACATGTAATTTCGCTGGTTAGAAACAAATGCTGCATACCGCCATCCATTACCCCTGTAAAGTCTTTATAATCTTACAAAGAATATAAACACCATTTCGAACCACGCCAAAATAAACCGTACTTGCGCGGGCTAAGGTCCATATTAAATATGTATAGTTTTTTGAGCTTCGTTATTCTAGTAGAGCTTAAAATGCAACACGCTTCGCCCACTGAATCACAACACGTTGGCGTGATTCTCTAAAGTACCGTAAATAGTAATATTTTGTCTGGAAATGGTAATATTGCATTTTAATATTTATTTACATTTCATTACAGTTGTTAGATAATGAAAAAATACTTACGAAAACCTGAATTCTGAATTTTTTGTTTAGCGTTTATAAAAAGTAGAATACAGGAATAATATACTATACATATGTATAAGGTATTTTAGCCTCATGTTTTAACTATGTCAAATGGGCAATATTAAGTCCATAAGTTTAAAAATGATGGAGATAAACGACTAAACAAAATAACGCAACATGTGCGTGATCAGTGGCTAAGCGGCGTTGCAAAATCACGCATACGCTGCGTGATTAGCGCTGAATGGGTTAACAAAGTTAACAAGCCGCTAATAATTGTTTGTCCGTTTTGCTCTTATGGACACATTGTTAAGACCGAAAGGGACAAACAATTATTAGCGGCTTGTTAAGTTAGCAGACGTTTATGAATAAGGGGATAAAGCTTTACGAATTACTCTGCTTACTTTAAACGAGTACTGTGCAAACGTTATGTCAATAGGAATAGTAGATTGTGTCACAAGGGATCAAAATGGTATATTTCCGGCGTGGGCGTATATTGAATACTGAATTTAGCGACGGATTCTAAAGTGGAATCCTGAGCGTAAGGAAGGATTCAAGCGTTAACGCCCAAGACGAAATAATTTTGATACCGTGTGAGTACCTACTTCGTGAGTATGTGTATACTGCTTTTCACACCACACATGAGAAAAATAAAAGGTATATCACGTATTTCATAATTCTGAAGAAATTTTTATCAATTATGAATGCACTGTTTATTTTCATATTTCATTGTAATTTTTTAGGCTGGCAATAGAAAGTCCTTGAACAGAAAAGTGCCACTTTGATCCCTCTCAGCAGGGAAGAAAAGACCCGTATTCGAATAGGTGGTGTGAAAAGTAATTTATTTCAGTGACAAATTCCAGAGTTTTATTTATTTTATTTTTAAACGGTTTTTATTAACTTCACCGCGTATCAACTGTCGTCGATGCTTCAAATCTTGTGATCGATTTTTCGACCACTTCTACTTCACCGAAATCAGTAAAATTTGGAACTCTTATCAAGTCCCCATGACAATGCAATATTATAATATTTGTATCCTTGTATCCTCAAAGCCTGATGCTGCAGACGTACTGCTTACCTTAACCGAGAGTGTTAGACACGTGAAAATGAAAGTACAGCATGTTTGGCATAATCAAATACTAACGGCCTGATCTTGACTTCCAACTCCTCACTCCTGATGCTGCAGTACTGCCTACAATAACCGCAAGGTTTATCTTTTATCGATATCTTGATTTTAAAGAAGTTCTTTAGATATATACTTATAAGTAGAAACATGCGAATTGAATACTAACATCCAACTCCTCAAATCTGATACTCCAGTGTTACTGCCTGCCACAACCGCTAGGTTTAGCGATATGGAGATTTTGCAGTACTGCTTTAGATATTTGGTAGAAACATACGGACTTAATTATCATCATCATCATCATATCAGCTGAAAGACGTTCACTGGTGAATAAAGGCCCCCCAAAGATTACCACAAGGACCGGCTCTGTGCCACCCGCATCCAGCGACCTTCACCAGGTCATGAGTCCACCTTATGGAACCTTACCGCCCCAACGGCCATCGGTTCCACGCAATCCACGCGCGACGAACCCCGCCCACTTCAGTTTAGCGATTCGAAGAGCTATATATACTTTGGTTCTGCTGCGGATGGTCTCATTTGTAATCCGATCTCGCAGAGAGACTCTTAGCATAGGCCTCTCCATTACGCTTTGGGTAACTTTGAGCCTTCTTATAAGGCCCATTGTAAGCGACCACGGTTTATTACCGTATGTCATTGCTGCGGCCCTCCAGCTGATAGAGTGACAGCGTGAGTGGATCGCGTAGGGCGAGCCGTCGCGCCTGCGGCCTTCCAGCTAATAGAATGTCAGCGTGAGTGGTTCGCGTAGGGCGAGCTGTCGGGCCTGCGGCCCTCCAGCTGATTGAGTGACAGCGTGAGTGGTTTGCGTAGAGCGAGCCGTCGGGCCTGCGGCCCTCCAGCTGATAGAGTGACAGCGTGAGTGGTTTGCGTAGGGCGAGCCGTCGGGCCTACGGCCCTCCAGCTGATAGAGTGACAGCGTGAGTGGCTCGCGTAGGGCGGGCCGTCGGGCCTACGGCCCTCGAGCCGATATAGTGACAATGTGAGTGGTTCGCGTAGGGCGAGCCGTCGGGCCTGCGGCCCTCCAGTTGATAGAGTGACAGCGTGAGTGGTTCGCGTAGGGCGAGCCGTCGGGCCTGCGGCCCTCCAGTTGATAGAGTGACAGCGTGAGTGGTTCGCGTAGGGCGAGCCGTCGGGCCTGCGGCCCTCCAGCTGATAGAGTGACAGCGTGAGTGGTTCGCGAAGGGCGGGCCGTCGGGCCTGCGGCCCTCCAGTTGATAGAGTGACAGCGTGAGTGATTCACGTAGGGCGAGCCGTCGGGCCTGCGGCCCTCCAGCTGATAGAGTGACAGCGTGAGTGAATCGCGTAGGGCGAGCCGTCGGGCCTGCGGCCCTCCAGCTGATTAAGTGACAGCGTGAGTGGATCGTATAAGGAGAGCCGTCAGGCCTGCGGCCCTCCAGCTGATAGAGTGACAGCGTGAGTGAATAGCGTAGGGCGAGCCGTCGGGCCTGCGGCCATCCAGCTGATTAAGTGACAGCGTGAGTGGATCGTACAGGGAGAGCCGTCGGGCCTGCGGCCCTCCAGCTGATAGAGTGACAGCGTGAGTAAATCGTGAAGGGCGAACCGTCGGGCCTGTGGCCCTCCAGCTGATAGAGTGACAGCGTGAGTGGTTTGCGTAGGGCGAGCCGTCGGGCCTACGGCCCTCCAGCTGATAGAGTGACAGCGTGAGTGGCTCGCGTAGGGCGGGCCGTCGGGCCTACGGCCCTCGAGCCGATAGAGTGACAATGTGAGTGGTTCGCGTAGGGCGAGCCGTCGGGCCTGCGGCCCTCCAGCTGATTAAGTGACAGCGTGAGTGGATCGTATAGGGAGAGCCGTCGGGCCTGCGGCCCTCCAGCTGATAGAGTGACAGCGTGAGTAAATCGTGAAGGGCGAGCCGTCGGGCCTGTAGCCCTCCAGCTAATAGAGTGACAGCGTGAGTGAATCGCGTAGGGCGAGCCGTCGGGCCTGCGGCCCTCCAGCTGATTAAGTGACAGCGTGAGTGGATCGTATAAGGAGAGCCGCCGGGCCTGCGGCCCTCCAGCTGATAGAGTGACAGCGTGAGTGAATCGCGTAGGGCGAGCCGTCGGGCCTGCGGCCATCCAGCTGATTAAGTGACAGCGTGAGTGGATCGTATAGGGAGAGCCGTCGGGCCTGCGGCCCTCCAGCTGATAGAGTGACAGCGTGAGTAAATCGTGAAGGGCGAGCCGTCGGGCCTGTAGCCCTCCAGTTGATAGAGTGACAGCGTGAGTGGTTCGCGTAGGGCTAGCCGTCGGGCCTGCGGCCCTCCAGCTAATAGAGTGACA
This sequence comes from Thaumatotibia leucotreta, assembly GCA_025490895.1. Taxonomy (NCBI): domain Eukaryota; kingdom Metazoa; phylum Arthropoda; class Insecta; order Lepidoptera; family Tortricidae; genus Thaumatotibia; species Thaumatotibia leucotreta. Next base: position 22,203 of record JALPQI010009383.1, read on the forward strand.
GTGTGAGTGGTTCGCGAAGGGCGGGCCGTTGGGTCTGCGGCCCTCCAGCTGATAGAGTGACAGCGTGAGTGGTTCACGTAGGGCGAGCCGTTGGGCCTGCGGCCCTCCAGCTGATAGAGTGACAGCGTGAGAGAATTGTTTAGGGCCAGCTGTCGGGCCTGCGGCCCTCCAGTTGATAGGCTGACAGCGCAGGTGGTTTGCGTAGGACGTGCACTCGGACCTGCGGTCCTCCAGTTGATATACAAAGAGTGTGAGTCTCTCGGATTCACGTAGTGCGTGCCATAGTGCCGTCGAGCCTTTGGCCCTCCGGTTGATAGATTGAATTGCATGGATTGATCCTTTAGGGCCTCGATTCGCGTCGGACTTTCCGTCAGACCTGCGGTCCTCCGGTTGGTCGACTCAGAGAATGAGTTTATATTTTATAGTCTCGAAATTCGACTTGTATAAAAATTTTAACTTGAAATTCTCAATAAACCAAATTGATTGATATATTCCTTATTGTCAGACCTCTGTTATCTAAGGTACTTATTGTATGAATAACACATCCATTTGAGATACTTCGGGCATTCAACCTTACATTAACCACGCCGAGCCTTTGGGTTTTATTTGTCAATCGAGATATTAAATTTAAAAAAAAATGGTGTCGGATTTCTAAAAATATCTATTAAGCAGGGATTCGCCTCCCGTTACACATAAAATAATGTCCATTACGTTTACATATGTGTCGTGATTCGTGATGAAAGCGCGAGAGTATAAACGCTACTTAGCATGCATAATTGTATTACATATTACAAACAACATCGGTATAGTATCGGAAATTAACTTAACAATTGCACTAAAAACTTGAAAATAAAATAAGTAAAAAAAGTTTTAAGTTAAACGGTTTTTATTGCACCAAAAACTAGAAAATAAAAATTTGTTATAACTAACCGTAGATGCAACTTTCTGTAGGTTACTCACGTGAAACTATTATCACTGTAGTTTTCCCAAGTCGGATGCTGAAAGCCACGTTTAGCCTCTATGTCAGTGGATTAAGCGTTACCTAATCGGAAACCTTTACTAAACTAAAATAAAAACGTGGGGCGTTATTATGAAGAAAGAAACATACAAATTCAAAATATGTAATTGTAGCTTTAATTTTGCAATTAATCATCCATCTGTTCCATCACTTCCACAGAGGTAAATAGCTTTTATCAAAGCCAGAACGAAACTTATTACACTATTGCTGTCTTGATTTATATGTGTGTTCTTAAATAACTATAGTGACTTCCCAACATAATAACGCCCCACGTTTTTATTTTAGTTTAGTAAAGGTTTCCGATTAGGTAACGCTTAATCCACTGACATAGAGGCTAAACGTGGCTTTCAGCATCCGACTTGGGAAAACTACAGTGATAATAGTTTCACGTGAGTAACCTACAGAAAGTTGCATCTACGGTTAGTTATAACAAATTTTTATTTTCTAGTTTTTGGTGCAATAAAAACCGTTTAACTTAAAACTTTTTTTACTTATTTTTATTTTATTTTATTTATTAAGAAGTTCAACAGCGTTTACATAAAATGAAGACAATTAGTAACTATAGTAAGCATAGCCAATAACAGAACTCCCTTAAATTATACAGTATAAATTAATAGTCTGAGTTTGGGTTTGACACTTGCGCAATCCTTAAACTAAAATAAGATTAGGATGAGATAGAAGAACAACAGGAAAAAAATAGTGTAATAATATACGAAATATCGATTGAAAATACAGAATAGATTTTACAGAAGGTCCAACAATCTAGTTATTCCATTCCATGCTAAAGAACGAATCTCTTGAAACTCTTGAATCGTTTGGATCCTTTTCGCTTAACTAGGTCCATATGTGAATGGTTGTAGAGCACTGAACCAAGCGGTGGGGCGCTGCGTGCGGCACCGCGCGGACTGGGGCGCCGTACTGCTCGTAGACGCACGCTTCGAGGCCGCCTACTACACCGACCACCTCTCCAAGTGGGTCAAGGGCTTCGTGAGTATCTTACCTTTACTGTTAGTGTAACTACGGCCATGTGTCATGGTTGTAGAGCACTGAACCAAGCGGTGGGGCGCCTACTACACCGACCACCTCTCCAAGTGGGTCAAGGGCTTCGTGAGTATCTTACCTTTACTGTTAGTGTAACTACGGCCATGTGGCAATGGTTGTAGAGCACTGAACCAAGCGGTGGGGCGCCTACTACACCGACCACCTCTCCAAGTGGGTCAAGGGCTTCGTGAGTATCTTACCTTTACTGTTAGTGTAACTACGGCCATGTGGCAATGGTTGTAGAGCACTGAACCAAGCGGTGGGGCGCCTACTACACCGACCACCTCTCCAAGTGGGTCAAGGGCTTCGTGAGTATCTTACCTTTACTGTTAGTGTAACTACGGCCATGTGGCAATGGTTGTAGAGCACTGAACCAAGCGGTGGGGCGCCTACTACACCGACCACCTCTCCAAGTGGGTCAAGGGCTTCGTGAGTATCTTACCTTTACTGTTAGTGTAACTACGTCCATGTGGCAATGGTTGTAGAGCACTGAACCAAGCGGTGGGGCGCCTACTACACCGACCACCTCTCCAAGTGGGTCAAGGGCTTCGTGAGTATCTTACCTGTACTGTTAGTGTAACTACGGCCATGTGTCAATGGTTGTAGAGCACTGAACCAAGCGGTGGGGCGCCTCGAGGCCGCCTACTACACCGACCACCTCTCCAAGTGGGTCAAGGGCTTCGTGAGTATCTTACCTTTACTGTTAGTGTAACTACGTCCATGTGGCAATGGTTGTAGAGCACTGAACCAAGCGGTGGGGCGCCTACTACACCGACCACCTCTCCAAGTGGGTCAAGGGCTTCGTGAGTATCTTACCTGTACTGTTAGTGTAACTACGGCCATGTGTCAATGGTTGTAGAGCACTGAACCAAGCGGTGGGGCGCCTCGAGGCCGCCTACTACACCGACCACCTCTCCAAGTGGGTCAAGGGCTTCGTGAGTATCTTACCTTTACTGTTAGTGTAACTACGTCCATGTGGCAATGGTTGTAGAGCACTGAACCAAGCGGTGGGGCGCCGTACTGCTCGTGGACGCGCGGTTCGAGGCCGCCTACTACACCGACCACCTCTCCAAGTGGGTCAAGGGCTTCGTGAGTATCTTACCTTCACTGTTAGTGTAACTACGGCCATGTGGCAATGGTTGTAGAGCACTGAACCAAGCGGTGGGGCGCCTACTACACCGACCACCTCTCCAAGTGGGTCAAGGGCTTCGTGAGTATCTTACCTTTACTGTTAGTGTAACTACGGCCATGTGGCAATGGTTGTAGAGCACTGAACCAAGCGGTGGGGCGCCTACTACACCGACCACCTCTCCAAGTGGGTCAAGGGCTTCGTGAGTATCTTACCTTTACTGTTAGTGTAACTACGGCCATGTGGCAATGGTTGTAGAGCACTGAACCAAGCGGTGGGGCGCCTACTACACCGACCACCTCTCCAAGTGGGTCAAGGGCTTCGTGAGTATCTTACCTTTACTGTTAGTGTAACTACGGCCATGTGGCAATGGTTGTAGAGCACTGAACCAAGCGGTGGGGCGCCTACTACACCGACCACCTCTCCAAGTGGGTCAAGGGCTTCGTGAGTATCTTACCTTTACTGTTAGTGTAACTACGGCCATGTGGCAATGGTTGTAGAGCACTGAACCAAGCGGTGGGGCGCCTACTACACCGACCACCTCTCCAAGTGGGTCAAGGGCTTCGTGAGTATCTTACCTTTACTGTTAGTGTAACTACGGCCATGTGGCAATGGTTGTAGAGCACTGAACCAAGCGGTGGGGCGCCTACTACACCGACCACCTCTCCAAGTGGGTCAAGGGCTTCGTGAGTATCTTACCTTTACTGTTAGTGTAACTACGGCCATGTGGCAATGGTTGTAGAGCACTGAACCAAGCGGTGGGGCGCCTACTACACCGACCACCTCTCCAAGTGGGTCAAGGGCTTCGTGAGTATCTTACCTTTACTGTTAGTGTAACTACGGCCATGTGGCAATGGTTGTAGAGCACTGAACCAAGCGGTGGGGCGCCTACTACACCGACCACCTCTCCAAGTGGGTCAAGGGCTTCGTGAGTATCTTACCTTTACTGTTAGTGTAACTACGGCCATGTGGCAATGGTTGTAGAGCACTGAACCAAGCGGTGGGGCGCCTACTACACCGACCACCTCTCCAAGTGGGTCAAGGGCTTCGTGAGTATCTTACCTTTACTGTTAGTGTAACTAAGTCCATGTGGCAATGGTTGTAGAGCACTGAACCAAGCGGTGGGGCGCCTACTACACCGACCACCTCTCCAAGTGGGTCAAGGGCTTCGTGAGTATCTTACCTTTACTGTTAGTGTAACTACGTCCATGTGACAATGGTTGTAGAGCACTGAACCAAGCGGTGGGGCGCCTACTACACCGACCACCTCTCCAAGTGGGTCAAGGGCTTCGTGAGTATCTTACCTTTACTGTTAGTGTAACTACGTCCATGTGGCAATGGTTGTAGAGCACTGAACCAAGCGGTGGGGCGGTCAAGGGCTTCGTGAGTATCCTCTTTGGTTTGCAAGTTTCGGTGGATTGAATGGGGCAGTGGCATCAGAATTGTACGGTTAAGCCAAAATCATACAATATTTTATGAGTACAATGCATTATAAGAGGAAAAAAAGACAATCTCAACAGTGCAGTCACCAGACCGTGCAGGAAAGTACCTACTATGAAAATAACTTCTGCACACGTGCAGAAAATTAAAGAGCACTTTCTGCATATTGTCGGGGATAACAAATTCAATTAGGATCAATTTGAGTGCCAATTGTTTGATATTTGAACTCTTATCTGTTTTGGTAGTTACGCGGTATTGCACTATATCCGACAATATGCAATATACATCGTAAAATTACTTTTACAATGCATTATGCTCACCTGCTCATGCTTTTCTAACTCGTCACTCTAAATAGTCGCAGACACTCGTCCTGAAAAACGCCTACTTGCCATAATGGTACATTGCGACACTAGTGCGAAAACAATGAAAGAATGGGAGTGTTTTAAATCGACACGAGTTACGAATTTCGTTTTTGCACGTGTCTCGTAAGACGTTTTGTAATACAGATGGCCCTCCGAAGTTTTGGACTTGACGTAAAATGACCCACTTCTCGCACTAGCGCCTAAAAAAGGCACCATCTGCACTAAAATAGTACATTTCGATGCAAGTGCAAAAATATTTTTTTCGAGGAGGGTCAAAGTTGGAGCTGACAATCACCCGAGTTAAAAAGAAGTTTTTACACGTGTATCGAACAACTTTTTTCATAACAAGTGCCTTAAAAGGAGAATTTTACGCACGCGAAGCGTGCGCAAAGTTTATTTTTCCGCACTAGTTAGGAAAGATTAGTTTTATTATAACGTTTTGTGTTCCTCAGCTGGGCAGCAACCACCACACGTACCAGAGCCTGGTGAACAGCGACAACAGCCTGGAGTCCTTCATGCAGAACATGACTATTCAGGACAAAGAACAGTGAATCTTGTTGCAGCTACATTATAAACTACCTATATTTTAAGACACGTGGGTCAAAATTCTTTTCGTTGTTGTATTTTGTGTCCCTAAAATCGTGACACAGTGGTGATTTTTGTATGAGACGATGTTTTGTTTTCAATTTTAATTAAATCTAGCGTGAAAAAGAAATACAAGTGCACCGGATTTTTTTTTATTTACTTAGTCGAAACAGCAACTAAAAGCGTGACATACCACTTTGTCACGGCAACGAAAGACAACGTAAAGAATTTTGACCCACATTTGTCGTTAAAATATGAATGATAATCCTGAAAGTTTTATCAAATCCTTCTAAGGTCCATCCATACAAGAGAAATATCCAAAATTTGCCACTCGAAAGAACATAAAGTTGATTTCAGTTTGTACGAGAATTTTACGAAACAAAACAAATGCAACTATTCTAATCAAAATGAATCAAAATTTGTTCTATGTTATTAAGTACAACTATTCTAATCAAAATGAATTAAAATTTGTTCTATGTTATTAAGTACTACAGGTAGGACCTTGAGCCTTTACGAGGCCCGAGATATAAACTAAAGCCCGTATACTTCCTTTTTCCATAGAAGTTTCCATAGAAGCGAGCAATGTAAACCAGCGGTTTCCTAACCCAGCAAGCTGGTAAGTACTAAGTACCGTTTGTCCTTTTCTCTCTTATAAAAATATTGATAAGACGAAAAGGATAAACGATACGACTTGTTAAATTAGGAGACGTTAATGGATGAAGAAGGGGGTAAGGTTGTGTGTATCACATTAAACCCCTTATTCATTAAACGTTTGTTAACTTAACAAGCCGCTAATAATTGTTTCTCCCTTTCGGTCTTAACAATGTGTCCATAAGAGCAAAAGAGACAAACAATTATAGCAGCTTGTTAAGTTAACAAACGTTTATGAATAAGGGGGTAAGTTACTAAGTTTTTTTCGTCAGAGACGACATTTAGTGTGCTATTAAATAGCAATAATTGGTTTCGCTCATTTTTTTAGTTAATTGTAATCATTGTTAAGTTGTAAATGAATGAAGTTTTATAATAAAGCTAATTTTATACAATTTTTTTTTTCATTAATTAAACACTACTCACACCCCGGACAGTAGCGATAAAATGTATAAATATAAATAAATAAATATATTTGGACATCTTTACACAAATCGACCTAGTCCCACGGTAAACGTGCACCATCGGCTGACAACCCAAACTCACTATAAAAACTGTCACTATTCTTAGCAACCTCTTATGTCAGTATTGAATCAGAACTGAGATACGATCTCTATTTCAAGTAGGTATTTGTTACTTAGTGAGTTTTGGTTGTCAACCGACGAATAATAGATAGATACATGTATGTAACAAACGAGTTGGTACACGTATTCTATCTCAAAGTTGGGAAGTTAAGTCTTGATCTCTTAAAGATGAATTAAAAGACACATGGGTTCATGATTGTATAATAATTAAACACTTTTACAAACAAGGTTATCTATCACAGTATGCAGAAATGCATATAAAATAAATAAGCGTAGCTCCAGGCACGTCATCGCTGCACACTGCAACAAAAACACAATACACTATTTTATACAGTCAAGAAAATTATTTATAGCCTGTTTTTTACAATCCCAGGATAAAGATATCCGTCCGATAAAATGATCACTATCCTTTTTCCCAGGCATTTATCAGGCAGATATATTTTATTCGGGGATACCGAAACAGGCCCCTAGTATAAAAACCTTAATTTATTGTAAACTAGCAATAAATAATGGAATTGTATGATTAAAAAGTTGTATGATAAAAAAAATCCCAACAAAATAGGAAAAACTTAGTATCAAACGTGGTAACTGTAGTTAGCGTTAATAATTGTGTGCAAACATTCTGAAAAACTGTTACAACAAGAAGCCAACCAATTTTATCCAATAAGTGATAATTGAAGAGGTTTTTAGACGCCCCCCTGTACGCAGCGACGAGCACGAGGAAAGTCATTCGGAGTGGACCCGGATATTTGCGATTTTATCTCCTCGCTGAAAGGAATGAAGAGAAAATAGGAGTGCAGGGGGGGATACCATACTATTGCAATTCAGTTTAGGACCTAAACTGAAACGCGATGTGTCTGTTCCATACAATAACTGTCAAAAACTGAAAAGCCGAACCTAAGCTGAATCGCATTTAAGAGAATCATGGTAGCCCCTCTGATCCTATATGATCTGATACCTATTTAAACTCGTCCTGCCCAATGTGATTTATACAGGACATATTCGTTTTTGGCAAATAATTAATGTATCGCTCGTTTACGTTGAGGTTACACTCAAAATTATTTATCATTATGTAAAATGTAGAACAAAAAAGAAGCGACTATATTTTCAAACTCATTAGGTTTAAATTTCAAAAGCTTAAACTTTGTATGACGGGCAGGACGAGGATATATATATATATATACAGTTGTGTGCAAAATAATAGCAGCAGTCAAAAAATAGCAGTCAATAAGAAAATTAAAACTTGGAGGAATTATTTTGAGACTTTTTTTTGTTATTCAAGTACATAACATAATATTCATTCAAAATGAACTGCAAACTTTACAGAAGTAATATTGAAAGTAAGACAAACGTGGCCATGAAAACCAGCTTTTTATCCCCTAGCAGGAATGGTGTTCAAAACTGAAATACCTAATGGAAAATACACAAATGTGTGCAATTATTGTAGTTTCGTATCTTGTCTATTGTTGTCAACCAAAGCTTTACATATACACCCATCTCATCCAGAAATATATATTTTTTCCTGTATGACCATCTTCCTCGCAGAGTGTACAAATTTTCGATTATTTCGATTTTTTGTTGAAGTTTCACCGATAACTTAGTTTGTTTCTTAATGTTTGCTATGACCAGGGCTTCAGTGAAGCAAACACACCAATTACTTCAATAAAAAATCGGAATAGTCGAAAATTTGTAACTGTATATATATATATATATATATATACAGCGTGTTTTTCTTCATATGGTATAACTTTAAGGGAAGCTTATTTAGGTCAAATATAATTAATTTTTCTAAGAAACTAGTGTTTTAACTCTTACCGTTATTGAGTTATTAAAAAAATAAGTTTAATCACTGAACATGTGTGTTGTAACCTTTATTACATTCTAATGTTACTTATTTTGACATGTGCCGTCAGTCACCTCAGATTAACTTTTATTTTATTCTTAAGGTTCTCTCACACTTACCATTTCATTTATTATGTATGAAAACAAAAAAAAAATATTTTTTATCGAATTTTCCAGAAGCCGATATACCAGACAACTTCTATGAATGGCCCAAGTAACATGTCTAATTTATCGCAAATCGAAACGAACACCCTGTATATATACATATATATATATATCTATACATATATATATATATATATATATCTATACATATATATATATCAGATGTATTGTGACTTACTGTCGCGTGCAGTCCACGGTGCGCACGTGCCGCTTGAGGTGCGAGATCTGCTGGAACGCACGATGGCAGATGTCGCACGAGTATGGCCTCTCACCCGAGTGCGACCTGGGATCAATGTGAAGGTGAGATATTTTGATTCCAATAATGAAAGGTATAGTAGGTAATGTAAGGTAAGGGTGCTTAGCCAAGTTGCCAATCGCTAGCGCCTGCTAGCGCATCGTAGTTTTCCCTCTTTGTCGCACTAATATGAAGGAGTGACAGAGAGGGAAAACGACGATGCGCTAGCAAACGCTAGCGATTGGCAACTTGGCTAAGCATCAAGATGTCCTAAACATAATAGTACATTACGACACAAGTGCGAAAACATGAGATTCGAAATTTCGTTTTTGCACGTCTCGCGAACGACGTTTTTTAGTGCAGATGGCCCTCCGAAGTTTTGGAACTGACGTAAAATGACACACTTCTCGCACTAGAGCCTAAAAAAGGCACCATCTGTACTAAAAATAGATTTTGAGGTTTTTCGATCTGTCCATTTTTTGTTTGTTTAATTTATTAGTTTGAATGTTTTTTTCATTGAGTTGGATTTCGATGGACAATATGATATATCACACAGTGAATAAATCACGCAAGGAGAAAATTCATACCTCCTAAGGCACTGGTCCCACTAAAAGCGAGTTAGCGATTGATAGTCCGGCATTAAAAACGAACAAGAGATGATCGCTCCCGTGTAAAGGAAAGAGACACTGCGACGATTATACTTCACCGCTAAGCTAGTAACTATACTAGCTAAGCGACTAGCTAGAATAGTAACAGTAGTAAAACATAGTAAAACCTAGTACTATTTTATATGATTTCACCCCTGGAACGCCGCTGTCATAGATTTGCTTGTTTATTAATTACTTTAATTATTTTTTCTACTCCCGTAGTTTTATTTGTTATTTACAGAATCGCGAACACACCTTTAAGCCCCTACCTTACAGATATCAAGATAAGTCTATATTGTCTATTCCCTATAAACGCATTCGGGCATACACGCAGTGCGTTTTTGGATTTTAGAACACCTCGTGTATACAAGACGTAATGAAATACATGGCTGCCAACCTAATTTTAAATGTCATTTCTGATGAATCGTAAACCATAGAGGAGCTTTCTTTTTTAATTTTGACGTCGACCATGATGATTAATAAAATTGTGTTTGACTAAGAATATTTCCCGAATTTACAATTTTATTTGAAAATAAGTGTGTGTTCGTAGAAAAAGTATTGTATGCAACATTGTTTAACTGAGTCAAAAAATGCTCGTGGCGTCTTAAATAACAATTTTCGGCTTCGCCTCAAATTGTTCCCCGTGCCACTCACCTTTTTTGACCTCTCTTAAACAAGGGTTGCATAAAATACTATTATACTATAGTTCAATTGGGGTCCATATTGGCACTTATACAATTTTTTCTTCGAATATTTTTACTAATACCGTTTTTTACTCATAATCATCATTACTCCGAAAATTTTTTCTCATACTTTTTTTCTTACTAAAAATTATACTTCTACCTACAATGTTCATAACGATTTTTATTTCGAAATTTTATCCTCCTAAAGTCATCAAGTAGATTAATCTATACTCATAAAGTTATTTGAAGTAAATTGTTTATTTATAAACATTTTCCCATTAGGTTCACTCTGTTGTGGTATAATTATTTTATGAATAACAAACTATGTAGTCATAATGGGCTTTGTGCAGAAACTGTTGTGACATACTCAACTTTAGCATATTTCTTTGTGGCAGATTTCGAGTTGTTCGAATATTATTCGAGCATAATTTCGATGCTCCTATTTATGATGAGGCATAATCTGGATGTGCATAAAAAGTA
>JALPQI010009384.1:0-28290 GCA_025490895.1 Thaumatotibia leucotreta
TGGCAACTTGGCTAAGCATCCTGATCTAATGTAATGATGTAAACTCTCGACAACTCTCTTGATAAAATAATCGTTCAAATAAAATGTCTCTCATTCCCTCTCTCTGGTCGTTTCCTCACGGCTGACGATCGTGGTCATCATTGGATAGTCTACATTTGTGGTGTATGATTTACCTCCACCGGGTCGTGTCTATTGCAACTCTTACAACTGAGCAAAACTTATAGGAGGTAGAGTCCCTCGGTTGATCAGTTCCATCTGGTCGGATATCGGTCCCTTTATTGACCTTCCTGTGTTCCCGATGATCATCAACTTTTCCAGGCTATTAATCTCCCCTTCGCAGTGTGAAGTTTAGCCAAAATTTCCCGCTACACTCATTGACGTCACTAATTCAAAAAGGCTTGAAATAGTACATTACGACACAAGTGCGAAAATCATGAAATTCGAAACGAGTGGCGATGTTTTAAAACACGACCGATAGGAAGTGTTTTAAATCAACACGAGTTACGAATTTCGTTCTTGCACGTGTCTCGTACGACGTTTTTTAGTACAGATGGCCCTCCGAAGTTTTGGACCTGTCGTAAAATGACCCACTTCTTGCACTAGAGCCTAAGAAAGGCACCATATGTACTAAAAAGGTTAATTTTATAACTTGTCCAAAGGGCTCATGTCGAATACCCTTAATACCTAGTTAATTTTTATTTCAAAACGACGAAATGTTGCTCAAAATGCTAAAAGGTATCTATGGAAATCTATATTTGGAACAGTAGATATCCTGCTAAATTAAGGTTAATAATATAAATACAGGAGATGGCCAAAAAAACACGTGCCTTCCCGTTGCCTGTGACTTTTTGGGACTCAGAAATACTCAAAATAGATCCCCTAGGAAATATTGAGTTTCGGAAAGGTCATGTCAACTATTTTCTAAAACACCCCTAACTAAACTAGCAGCGGGAACCAGAGTTGGGCAAAAAGTAATATGATTAATTGATTACTCCTTCCGATTACTTTTGTAATGTAATTTATAGAAGTAATCATATTACTTTTTGCCCAACTCTGGCGGGAACGCACTTATTTTTTGTTTAGATACTTAGTTCCACCTGAGTGGATTTTAAGCACAAGGGGAATTTGAATAAGACTTGTGTTCTTTTTTCGTACTGATACCTAGTAAATCGATTCATTCACTACATTTTTTGTAATTAGTACTGTACCTATATAGATTTATATTTTTCTGCGCTCCGGCCGGCAAACAGCACATTACCGACCGCTGCCGTTCCGTTTCCGCCTGCCGGCTCCGTTGAGCAGAAAAATAGAATACACACCTCGGCCGTTAAATGGGAAAGCCTCGGATCACATGTTTGTCGGCAATTACACGTCATCCGAGACATTTCCCACTTAAACGGCCTTGGCATGTAACCTACTATTGTGTGTATTCACTTCAACTCTAGTGAATTTACCTATACCTACAATATTTATTCGCTATTCTTTTAAGTCGATATTCTAGGATAGCCGCGCAACATTCCTGTCGATGTCGTAAGAGTCGATTAATTAAGGTAAGTGTCACCAATCTTTCGTTGAATATTGAATACAGACCTTTTGAAATAGAAATAGAAATAGAAAAAACTTTATTCGTAGCACACACAAAATACAGGGACGAAAAAATAAATATTATACAAATAAGGACGTGTAAGCTACGAAATTGTGGGCTTTGAATATTGATGATGTGCAGCATCATCATAGTTGACAGGATACTCCGATCGCCAACCGCTTGCCTAGAGTGGCGATTACAGACATTACCTCCTAAATGTCTTCGCACATTATAACAACTTAACGGCGACTCGACTCTATACCAAATATTGAAATTTAAGGTAACCGTTATAATGACGGGACCAGATCCTGAATTCGATCGATTCATATTGCATTATTTAGTGTTGAATTTGTACTATTTGGTACCTGTTGAAAAAAAAATTGTACCTCTTCTATTTCAAAGTCGTATTCAATCAGTCTGGTCGCGCCATTATAACGTTATAATGGCGGAACCAGATCTTGAATTAGATCGATTCATGTTGCATTATTTAGTTACTGAATTTGTACTATTTGGTAACTGTTGTAAAAAAAAATGTACCTCTTCCATTTCAAAATTATACTGCAAACAGTCTGGTCCCGCCATTATAGCGGTTACAAATTTAAGCCCTATGTCATATGACAGAAACGAAAAAATAAATATTATTCAAATAAATGCGTGTGTATAGAAATAGAAATAAATTTATTCGCAACATACACATAAACATCACAATTACAGAAACGAGAAATAATTGTACAGATAAAAACGTGTATGCTACGAAATGGCCTCATCTCAGCATGTTGCTAGCGAGTGCCAGCGCTGGTCTTCCGATGAGGCCATCACGTGAACAGTTTCACGACAGGTAACACAACACAATACAAATAAATAAACAATAATAGCCTCAGCCTCCGTAGCCTAGTTGGAAGTGACCCTACCTACGAAGCTGGAGGTTCCGGGTTCGAATCCCGGCGAGGGCATTATTTGTATATTTATTTATCACAAATATTTATTCGTTGGTCATAGATGTCTACGTATTTAAGTATCTATATGTATCTATTATATATATCGTCGCCTAGTACCCACATCACAAGCCTGAATTGACCTTACCGTGGGACTAGGTTGATTTGTGTAAGATGTCCCAAGATATTTATTTATTTTATTTAATAATAAGTGTTGTGCAAATACTTTAGTGTACGATGCGAAGACCACTCGTCGTACACTACTTTAATAATGTATTTTTTTTTAATTAAACCTAAAGCATATTTCTAGGACATACATTTCAATATACTCTAGTGGTAACATGTGGGGAAAAAAATTGTTACCACTGGCGTCAGATGGGTGGTAACAGGTGGGAATATGCCTTTATACTCTGTTTCGTTAGGTATTTAAAAAAAGGTAAACAAGCTTGAAGTATCTTTTTATTGAAAACTACAAGTAGAACAGTACATTTCGATACAAGAGTAAAAATTTTTTTTTAACGATTCAACTTGTATTGAACGACTTTCTTCATAACAAGTGCCTTCAAAAGAGAAATTTACGCACGCGAAGCGTGCGCAATGTTTACTTTTCCGCACTAGTTAGGAAAAATAAGTTTTACCAAATATACATAATATCAAAAGGAAATACAGTGATTTACATTGTTTTTTGATTCGTTAAGTACCTAGTTTGGATTTTTAAATGCATTTTTCAATAAAAATATACTGCAAGATTGTTTACCTTTTTTTAAATACCTAACCAAACAGAGTATAGTGAAGGTTTGTTTGCCGAAGATAGAAGGGTTAGGTGAATCACAAAAAACCGTACAGTTTGCATACCTTTTATTCTCCGCCCTATGGCTACAGAAGCGCGTATGTTACATTATTTCATAAGAATATACATAGCGTGGCCCTGCTTAAAGCTCGAATGGCCCGTAGGCCTACCAGCGAAAATCGAATAGGTATCCATCTCTTTCACTTTTACGAAGGCGTCATGAGTATGACAGAAACAGATGCCTCGAAAATTACAATTTTCGCGGTAGGCTCTCGAATTGGCTAGGAAATGCTGAACCGGTTACAGTGTATGAAATAACCGTATTTCCATATAAAAACCGGTTTTGCATTCCTTAGTTTGGCCTATATTTTACATTCTGCTTTCTACTAATATTACCACTAACATTCACAGATAAGAAATTTTCTTTCCATTTGTACGATGGGAAATTATTACCCAACAATTTTAAAAAGCATGTTACAGACGTTGGATTTCGTAACTACATAATTAGCACGAAACTTTTCAAACTGTTAACCGGTAAGAAAATGGATTTAATTAATCTTTTAACAAACAAATATTATAGCAGAACTCTTTGATGCAACAAATAGGAAAAATATTCCCAGTTGTTACCACCAGTACTTTACTGGTAACAGGTGAGAATAACCCCAAAATTTAATTAATAGACTTTTTTCTGCCCTCTTTCCGGCAAACAGCACTTTGCCGGCCGCTGCGCTAAACTAAGTTGCCGCCTGCCGGGTCCGTTGAGTTAAACGGCCTTGGCATGTAATCTACTATTGTCTAAAGAAAATACCGAAAAATATCATACACGAGATTTTTTTTACAAAATTAAATATTCTGTAAGCTATCGCAATAATGACAAGTCTTTAAATGAAAACCAGAACGAAACCGGTTTATCCGCATTAGAGATAAATAGAATAAAAAGTTTCTAACGCAGGTCTAATTTAGAAGTAGGTTATTTAGATTTTATACTACATATGTTTTAGTTTTACATAAAACGGAATGTGAAGATTGCCAATTGTAGAAATTCGTGGTAATATTAGCGGTACATATGAAAATGATTAAATTTTCCATATACTTCATTTATAATATAGGAATTCTTTTAAATATAATCGAGTATTTTTCTCATATCATAATTTACGTACAAATTTAGAAATAACAATAAATAGTTGGCTAAGACAGTCTATTTTACATAAAATGTTATTACAAGTTCAGATCAGAGATTCATTTAAAAAATCGAAGTACAGAACCACCCAACTATAATCCAATACTGCAACTATGATTCACAATTTCAATTCCTAATAAGCATCAGTCGCAATCTTCTTTTTGGCTTTGTTCAAGTTTTTTTTTATTATTAATAAGGAGTCTTTGCCTATGAATAGCACAATTAATATAACAATTACACTTAACGGAAGATATTCGATATATTTTGGACCATTGTTAGCGTTTGGACTATAGTTAGTTAGTTAAAAGTTACCAAGTAATACTTTGTCTGCTGCTAGTGCCATCGTCAAATATTTTTAACAGCCAAATTGGCCATATAATTTGGTTCACTATAAATGGTGAACCGAGCTATTTGGCTATTTTAATCAGGTTACTCCCACCAATATGTTTCCAATAATAACAGCTAGGATTTTTCCCTCTGTTACTACTGGTAACTAAAAATTCCCAACTTACTAAACTATGGAAACCACTCAGACTTTTTCTCCGTTGTTACCACCAAATATTATTGTGATAACAAATTAAAAAAATATTCCCAATCGTTATCAGCGGGTATTATTTACCTCCTAATGCGTCTATACGCATAGTTAATAGGAGAGGCCTACGTCCAGCAGTGGACTATCATAGGCTGATGATGATGAAACTGTACCATTCGTCAGTAGCAAATGTAAACAAATATTGCTAACTTTCCATAGCATTTGACGTCTTATATCTATATCTGGGATAGTGCAATACCGCGTAACTGAGCAATTCTTTTTATTTTTGCCACTATAATGAAATATGAAAATTTGGGTAAATTTTATACTATTTCTGCTCAGAATCACGAGCTGATTCCATTTCCGGCGAAAAAAAAACTGTCCCAAAAATTTCATACATACATATTTCGAATATCCTCTCGTGTTACCGCCATAGAAGGTGTATGGAAAATAGTAACACAATAGGAAAAAAAAATCATGGGACACTTTTTTTTCGACGGAAATGGAATCGGCTTGTTATTCTGAGTAGAAATAGTATAAAATTTACCTAAAATTTCATATTTCATTTTAGTGGCAAAAATAAAAAGATTGATCAACTAACAAATTCAATTAAGCTCAATTTGAGTGTCAATTGTTTGATATTTACGCGGTATTACACTATCTCCGACGATATCGTGAAAAACGTTCGCAAATATAATTTTCCTAACTAGTGCGCAAAAACGAACTTTGCGCGCGCTTCGCGCGCGCTAATTTCTCACACGTGCAAATACTTTTTATAACTCGGGTGATTGTCGCCCTCTTTTCACTCGGGCTCCAACTTTCACCCTCGCCGAAAAAAAGTTTTCCCGCACTAGTTAGGAAATGTACTATTTACGATACTACTAAATATCAATAATTTAAACTAAAAATGCATGAGAACTCAAGGTTTAAGATTGTGAGTTCGTAATAAAAAGATTGGGTTCTAAATTATTGGTTATGAAATAATGCTTTTTAGGTGTGATTTTTGTAGATTCTACTGATGATTGGCGTAGTTAGTTAACGAAATAAAAATATTTACAGTTGCCACCAGAAAAGCACCCAAAATAAGCTCAATTTGAAGCAGACAAAGTATACAATAGTTTACGCTATACTTTTCTTTCATATAAGAAAAAAGATGGCTGATTTGGAGACTGAAATTTATAAAACGTTCTTAAATAATATTCAAATACTTATTTATTCGTAGAAGTTATCAAAACGTTTATAGGTAAGAAGGATTTTAATAAAATGCGATATTTATTTATTGTCCATATTTATGTTTTTCGTGTGATTTTTTCGGTTTTGTTACAAAATGTGCAGATTTCATGTTATTTTATTATATACAGAAAAGCATATGTTATATGATTGATAATCAACAAATGATTTTTTCAAGATAAAATGTCAATATAAATATACTGATATTTACGTCATAAATAAATAATTTATAATAAAAGATGGTGATTTGTGTCTAGAATTAATAAAAAATCAAAATTAAATATAGAGTTGATATCATAGCAAAATTTTGGCATTTCTCTACATATTTATAGGTCTATTCGCCTCAAATTATGGTCGAACATAAAAAAAACACCCCATATGTAGAAATATACCAGCGATGTGGTTCAGATTTGTTATTTATCATTCATATAACGCCCTTACGCTAACCTAACAGTTTCATAATGCTTACAAAAATATGATAAATGCATTCACTCAATACTTTTAAAGGCAAAGCGCTGTCAAACTACCTCCATAAGCATGTATACAATGTTAGGTGTTCATAAATATCAGAGCAGGCAAATGTAACATACAAATTGATCAATCAGTGAAACCTCAGAAGCCTCATCTATTTAAAATTCAATTGAAAACCAAAGTAACACATCATGATCATCATCATATCAGC
The DNA here is from genome assembly GCA_025490895.1 of Thaumatotibia leucotreta. Lineage (NCBI taxonomy): Eukaryota > Metazoa > Arthropoda > Insecta > Lepidoptera > Tortricidae > Thaumatotibia > Thaumatotibia leucotreta. The sequence continues at coordinate 6,935 of JALPQI010009384.1, forward strand.
CGAAAGACGTCAACTGCTGAACATAGGCCTCCCTCAAAGACTGCCACACTCGAACCGTCTGAGGTAAATTTCGAAGTATTATTTACATGCGAAGTCATGAGGTGATATTTTATTGGCACTTAACCTTTAAAAGTACTATCCATGATGTTTAATATGGCAACGATAGTAATACGCGATCACGACTCACTCGCAAAAATACAATATAATTCAGTATGTAATTTAATTGAAACGACATCATCCCTATTTGATTATTTAATATTTTGCGAGTGAATCACTCACACGTAAACGTCACATTTTCAATAAAATAATAATACTCGAGTTGTGATGCTGCATTTAATAATCGGCGAACACGAATTTATCTAAGCAGCCAATGCGTTCAAATATATCTGGACTACCTTTATTCATAAACGTCCAACATTTTGCATATTTGCCTTTAACAAATAAAATTAGAGACTTCATTTCTAGTTAATGTATTATATCTGCATTTATATTAAATCAAATGTATGTTTTATTTTTAATTAATGTATGTTAGCTGTAAGATGTTATAATATTATTTTTTGAAAAAACAAGTCCCGCTGAATTCCCTGCCGGATTCTTCTCAGGAACAGTGGTGTAGGGTTAGAACCGAAAGTAATTTTTTTTCTTATTTGCTATTTAGTAAAACGATTCCAAAGCGCTTGTTGCTGGAGATAATTGAATAAAGAATACTTTGACTTTGAAAATAAGGACGTTTATGAGTAAAGGATTAAGAAAGTAATTGTAGCCTTCGTACACTTTAGTACTGAAAATTGGCCGCTAGATGTATATCGTCGGCTGACAACCAAAACTCACTATAAAAACTGTCACTACTCTTAGCAACCTCTTATGTCAGTATTGAATCAGAACTGAGATTAGATTAGAACTGAGATAGGTTTTTGTTACTTAGTGAGTTTTGGTTGTCATCGTCTGTTGTCAACCAAAACTCACTAAGTACCGTAAAAAGGGGTAAATAGGAATGACGGGGTAAATAGGAATGTAGAATTAACTGGTCTGTGAGCCCAGGACAAGCAGTCCAGTTTAGAGTAACACATGAAAAAATCTGCTGTTCTAAACTGGACTGTTTTTCCTGGGCTAACAGACCAGTTTACTCTACATTTCTATTTACTCCGTCATTCCTATTTACATCGTTTACGGTAACAAATACCTACTTGAAATAAATCATATCTCAATTCAGATTTAATACTGACATACGACTAAGAGTAGTTGTTTTAGTGAGTTATGGTTGTTACCCGAAATCACCATAAATGCAATGTTTTAATAATAAAGTAATAAATAAAATCAACATAACAATTAGCCTAAGAGTTGAAACAGTTTAAAGAAATATCTCTTACATACTAGCACTCAAAAATTATGCAAACAGACACATATATCAGTCCTTTCGCTCTTTTTGCCGTTACCACAGCAATTCCTTGTTTTAAAGGGGCAACGCGCATGTGAAACCTCTGGACGCTAAGATATGGCCCATATCCCGCTAGTCTGCCAACCACTACGATGAACTTTCAGTATGGGATCAACATCTAAATATCTTTAAAAAAATGTAACCCCTCATACAAAGTAAGTTAAGAGTTCAATAATATGTCGATAGGCATGATGACTGGCAAGTCAAATCAGCATCTTTTTGCGAACTGCCAAAACGATCACCACTATGGAATTTTATATGAAATACTCAAAAGTGACGTCACGTTTGAGTACTGCCAAATGACCTACTCTTTTAAGTTCTTTTCAATTTATTAAATAGAAGTTCTGTCCAAAATTCCTGTACTCTACATCTTAGTAATAATTTATTCGTGCATCAGTCCTGAATAATGTTAAATAATTTATTTTAACTACAGTCATCATCCTTATTTTCCATAAACGTTTACGATGTTGGTCTCATTCTGAAAGTCCATCGTAATGGTTGGTAGACTCGGTCGGTAGCGGGAAGGAGCTTTCCGTTCCACCCTGTATATCTTCTGCAGATTATATTCAGATATTTCTTTAAACGAATTCATTTATACAAAATAATATTTGGATACATTATTTCAAAGTTCAAGTTAATGTTTTGAACATAACTTCCCAAAAACAATATAAATATAAAAAAACGTAAGATTCTTAAGGAAATAAGATTCATAATGAATTAATCAGATCGGTGTCACAACCACATCCACACGATTCGCTATTTCTCTCAAACTCTTAAGTTAGAGTAGCATGAAAAATGGACCAATGAGGTTATTTTAGTCTATTCAGAAAATGAAGGCATTTGAGAGATGGAGCAATCAACTTTCTGGTGTAGTTTGGTATAGTAGCCCTGCGACCATATATAACATGGACGTCTAACGCCAGCTCAAAAATGCCCCCAAACACAATTGTTCAATTGTGCCAAGATGGGCAGGACATAGCGCTTTTCTTAACACCGCGCATATGTCGACGCAACATCCTTGACAAATGTTTATAGAATATAGCCAATCAAAACTTTGATGGACCAATCACAACTATTTTTAAATGGCGGTTTAAGTTTTTAGTAGTAGTAGTAGTAGTAGTAAATCACTTTATTGTACACAGAATATGTTACAACACAGTTATAAAGAAATGTAAGTACAAAGGCGAACTTATCCCTATAAGGGATCTCTTCCAGCTAACCTTTGAGAAATTGAGTGGAGATTCGAAAGTTTCTATAGGTTGAAATTGAAATTCATTACCGTGATGCATTGAAGAGGGGGTGACACTTGTCAACTAAAATTCAGGACTGTTTTTGAAAGGCAATTTAGTATGGCCTGCGGCTTCCATGTTTCATTTGTTCGTAGTAGTCGCCAATTTCTATTAAAGAACAATTGTCAGTTTAAAAATGAGCCTTAGGTATATGACGTTAAAACTATCGGAAAAATTATGAGTCTTAGCCTCATATTAATAAGGATTAATCTATAACTGTCAAAAGTTCATTCTTAGAAATCGGCAACTATAAGTTGTTTACTAGATAAGACAACTAAGGATGAATGGACCGTAAGTAAGTAAATCACAATTTGCATAATAATGAATTATTACTGCACGAAAAAAGTCGTTTAGCCCATATCTCAAATGCCTTCGCTTGAATATACATAATTTAAAAGCAATATTGTAACCGCCAGTAATTCGCTACTGGGTGATTTTAAAACGGTGAATAAAGATAATAAATTAATTTGTCAAGATTTATTAAGTATCACGCTAGCGATTAAAAGAAATTACCAGCATTTAATTTTATACAGTGTGCTACCACCATGCGGGCTTTTACGAAAATAGATGATCATGGCCATTACTAGAAATAGTTTAGACAGAGTTAACAGTAGAAAGATATTTAAATTAATTGTACAATTAATTTAATTTTCTTGTAACGATCAACAGAATGCTTAGTTGTCAAATGCTACGAGTGGTCGCGACCTGTCATTGTCAAGAGCTAATGAATGATTCATTTTGAAATACATTACTTACTCAACTTTATGTAGAAAGTATAATGTTGAGTTTTTATTAAACAATGAGGGCATTTTCACTTCTAGGGACATCCAATTAGCTTGTCACAAAAAAGTTAAATTCGATGTCAGCTTTGTAACGACAACTAAGCATGAAATATTTACGTAAATCCACTTTATTCGTATTTATATATTGCATATACGCGTATTCTTTCTGGATTAATTGATAAAATTATTGTTAATATTGAATGCTTAATTTTCGTTACAAAGCTGATATCGAAGTTAACTTTTTGTGAGAGTTAAGCTAATTGGGTGTCCCTTGAAGTGAAAATGGCCCAAATAATGCTCATGGTTCGATTAACAATCTGCAACACATTGCTCGGTTTCAATAAAAGCCTAGGTGATGGTAACGCACTGTATAAACATTGACTGAAATTTAACACTTTGCGGCCGAACTATAGGTACCTATACATTATTTTAATTCCAATAACCAATCTAGCGAAAACTTTAAAATAATACATACAAACTCGATTATTCACAAGTAGAGTATTAATTATATTCACAGAGCATTAAATTACGTACAATAATAGCGCCATTTAATTCTCTCGCTTTAAACTTTTTGTTGTTATTGAATTTTCTAATGGTATTTCTACTCAAAATTAAGAGCTCTCTCGACCCTGCAAAGTTAATATGAATTAATTAAATAGACGTCATCGACACTTATAATTAAAAACGCTGCATCTGTAGACAATATCTTGTCGTAATTTGAATTCCAACGATGAATCACTAGAATTCCAATTGCAAGCGCGTAGTATTTTGGAATACAGCGGTTTTTCATGATAAGCGTCGATATAACAAAAAAACACAATTCAAAATATTTAATAAAATAATTTGATTAGTGTTTCACACAAATGTCAACAGCAAACGTATCTACTTAGCGTGTCAAATGAACTCAGTGAAATCCACTGAGTTGTCCGTCTTTAATCGCAGCTTGCAGCTTTCGGGCGTCAAATGTAAGTTGAAGTGAACAAAAACATTAATAATGCCTCCTTAAGTAATATTAATTCCAACAACACAAAAAAAATATGAATACTCAAGGGCCTGAGACATATTTAAAATCATAGGCAAGTAACAACTTCAGTACAAAATCTGACACGCTCGGCCGCCATACAAATGAATGAACTTGTTTCTTCTATCCAAATCTAATTCTGTGGTGTTTCACAAAAAAACTTCTTCCTCGCTATACCAAAAAACCGAATGGTATCCGGATAGCATGTATGTATTGCTTGCCCTTATGTCAAAGCATAGCCTTGTAAGACCAGAAAGGGCTTATTCTACTGCCCAAAACCCTTTTGGCAGCGAATATGCGCTTTTTTGCTGATGGTAGGACCTCATGCAGGGTCCGCCCGGATAGCTACAACCGTCTTACCCGTTAACCTGCCGCTAAATAGCAGTGTTTGCACTGCTGTGTTTCGGTTTGGAGGTAAGATAGCCGGTGTAATTACTGGCATAGAGGCAATCCATCTAAGTCCTCAGGGTAGGCAGCGCATAGGCGATATTTGACTCGCAACATTTAATAACCAAAAAACATCGTGACACGTGAAAGTAAATATACAATTTTTCATACACTTTATCGACCGCGTATGATTGTAACGACATTAAAAACAAAACAGGGAATCTCGAACTCAAAATTTTGCGCACAAATAGCATATTTAGAAATATCAATGACAAAAAAATGGAGCATATTTTTAAATTAAATGGCTTAATAACAATGTTATATCACGCATGCGACTGGTAACACCAACCGTCGAACCCTTATCAAAGCCGTATATTAACAGTAAATTAAGGGGCCAAAGAAAGAACATGTCTAGTCTATAGAAGATTAGAAAAACCGCCTTACTTTTAACAGAATAAGGTAACATGAATTTGCCCTGATTTTCTAAGCACTGGACATGTTTTTTCCTTAGACCCTTCATATTATCTTAATCATAAAAGTCTCCTAAGCAAGATGTAACGTTTAGGAATAAGTTTATGCATTTACAATATCGATATTCATAAGTGCAATGTAAGGAGGCTCAATTGAAAAACATAATTCTGATTCAATTCAACAGTTGAATGGTCTGACAGGTCAAGTGTTACCATGACGACACATTGTCGTGACGACACGTTGTCGTGACGACACGTTGTCGTGACGACACGTTGTCGTTCGCGGCGTTCAGGCGTTGCTGCCGTGCGTGTGTTTCTGCTCGAAGATGGCAGCCATGTCTCGTATGTTGTATGATGGGGACATCTTTTCTTTCCTGTCATATAAAAATATTATGTTATGTTAGTAGTGGCCTATCCCACAAATCTTTACCAGCGTATAATAGGGATGATGACTGTTGTTAAAATAAATTATTTAACATTATGCACGACATAAGACACGGAGAAATTATTACTAAGATGGAGATAGCAGTAATTTTTTTGAATGCAGTATTATTTAATTTTCAAAGTGAAATAAAGTCTTCTTTCAGCAAAATATCCTATCTACGATATTTAAGGTACTTCCCCTTCATATCCCACAATTTTGGGACGCCCTGTATACAGTATGTATCACCTCGTAGAGCAAAGAAAGAAACCCATTAATGTTTAGATCATACTAAACAACTTTTACTATGGGGCCAAACCCGAATTCACGAAAAAAAAATTGACAGTTTCATACATTTTGATTGCGTGATCATGAACACGTTGTATGGGAGAGTATTTTTTTCTTCGCGAATTCAAGTTTGGCCCCATAGTAAAAGTTCTAAATATTAATGGGTTTCTTTCTTTGCTCTACGAGGTGATACATACTGTATAATATATCTAATGATTTGTTAGAGAAGATAAACTTAAGGGTTAAAGTTAAAATTAGTTAAAAGCTTAACCCACCTTTCAAAATGGCGTCCAGCGCTACACTCCCCCCTTTCCGGACTCGTAGGAGAAGGAATAGTGTCCAACTGCTGACTACTTCTAGCAAGTGAAAACCTCATTCTCTGTCCCAAGTCCACTGTATTCCTTCTCTCGAATTTAGGACTCTCTTCTTTTTTCACCTTAACTCTGGTTAACTGTTCTGGATTACTTCTAAAAGATTGAGAACTGTATTTCTCCCTTAGGAAGTTTCTGCGTTCTTCTTTGTATTTCTCTATGCGTTCTCTGCTTAGTTTCTTCTCGGCGTCGAAGCCTATTAGGTTTTTTATGTCTTTTCTATCGAATCTTTGTATTAGGGATATTTTATTCTCCGTTGATGGAGTTGTTGGTTGCTTGTCTTCTTCCATGTTTAAATTTAGGTTTAAATCTGGTAAGAATTTGCTTTGCTTTTTAACCTCCTTCACTTCTAAACTTTTTCTTCTGTCTGCGTAGTTCTTTTCCGGTCCGAATTCTTTGATGAAAGCGTTTTCGTCTAAAGATCTAGCATTTGTAGAGTTTTTCGATAGCTTATAGCATTTAGGTGACGGAGGAGGTAGAGATTCTTTCTCAGGGTATTTGATTTCAGTCTTAAACTTCTCGAAAAATGGCCCTTTTTGTTCTGTTGGGCTTTCGAAACGATTTGCCAGTTCTCTTACATTTAAACTCTCTTTAGGTTTAATGATGTTTCCATTTTCTTGAGGGCTTTTTAAATCGACATTCTCGTATTGTCTGGCGTCGAAAGAAAGGTTCTCGTAATGGACTTCTTTTTGAGGCGACTCTAGAATCATAGCGTTGACTTCTTCTATACTCTTTTTAAAGAATTTTACTTGGCTGTATACGTCTGTGTTATCTACATCAGAATCTGTTGGTGTTTCTAGGATAATTAGATCCTCTGTGAAACTATTAGGTTGGCATGCTTGTTGGGTTGGCAAGCTTGCATCCGCTTCCGGTATAGTCGCTTCCTCAACTATAGACAAATTCTTCTCTAAATCGATATCTTCGTAAACTGAATCTCTTTCATTAGTTGGAGTGTCATTTTCTATAGGCTCATAGTCTGGAGATTTTTTAGTAGGAGATCGGAAAGTGATACTTATAGTGCTTTTAAGCGGGCTTTTTAAGGGACTCCCAGGAGAACTTTTAGAACTTGAAGACTGTAGATTTATATAATTAGGACGGCTAAAGCTGTATGTTTCATAGTCGTCAGGTTTAGGGCTAATGTTACTGTAACTAGACGAGCTTTCGTGGCTGGAAGTCATAACTTTCATATCACAATTCTCATACGAGATTTCCTTCTTTCCAGTACCTTCAGACGTTGAAGACGAAACAGCGGATAACCTATTCAAATTGTGATAGCTAATATTAGTAGAATTAGCGGGACTAGTCTCCAAACTATCTTTCAAAGTGTCAGTATAATCTTCAACTTTTATATTCTCGTAGTCCGCTGCTTTCAATTCGCATTTTAAGCATTTTTCATCACAATTATCACAATTGCTTATTTTTATAGTTTGTTTATTAGTCTCACTGACTTCTGAATCGCTCTCTAAGGGATCGTACGCTGGGGTAGCGGGAGTTAAGGGGGTGTTTAGAGTACTGGTAGTTAGATTGCTTATAGAGTTTTCTATAGGCCAGTCGATTTTGATAAGGGTGGAATGGTCTTTTCCGTGCCAACTGAGACGAGAAATGGTGACGTCATCCGGTTGAAGGGCGCTATATCGAGCGGATTTGCACTTTTTGGGCGATGACCTCTCTCTGTTATTGGAAGCGGAAATTTAGATGTTAGACATTGACAATTGGCTATGTAAAGTTTTCTGAAGGTATGAATATTATATTTTTCCCTGATAGCCGTCGTCTTAAGGTTCAAGAAAAAATGCGGCTCTCTTATTTTTATGACTTATAATTTGTTAAATATATTTGTGTGTGAATGGGATGACATTTGTGCAGTTTTATGAATAACCAAAGCCTAATCGCTTCGTCCGCAACAAGTACAATAAAATAGAAAAAATAAAATGAATGAATGACACGAGTGACAATAACGTTGACTGTTTTTTTTCTATTCCATTGTACTGATGGCTGACGAACGCATTAGGCTCTATTCATCCATAAAACTGCACAAATGTCATCTGGCTCACTTAAAAAAAGATTATTAACAATTTATAGGAATTAAAAATAAAAAAGCCGCATTTTCTTGAACCTTAAGACAACGGCTATCAGGAAAAAATATAATATTCATACCTTCAGAAAACTTTACATAGCCAATTATTGATTAATTTTGATTTTGTTCGGTTGGAGGTGTATGATTTTTTGTTTGGTGTTTTGAATGACGGCAAAAATGTTACCCCCTTATTCATAATCGTCTCTTAACTTATCAACCCTCTAAGTATTGTTTGTTTCATCGCTCTTATGGATATATTGGTAAGACCGAAAGGGATAAACAATTATTAGGGGCTTGTTAAGTTACGAGACATTTTTGAACAAGGGGTTAATGCTAACAACTAGTAACTAAATCCCCGGGTCTCGTTAAAAACAAACAACTTTAAAAAAATACATTTATTTTACTTTTAAAGGTGATATCGAGGTACCAAGTATTACGTAACGCAATTTTGGGGGAAGGGGGGTCTCGTAAAACGTTACGATGCGTTACATGGGCGGGAGGGGGTCTTCCTTACAACACGTTACGTAACATTGTTTTTTTTTAAGTAAAAATCTAGGGTATCAAAACTCCCAAATTGGCAACCCTTTTCAGTTATCTTTCACGGGGAATCCGATTACTACAAAGGCAATTAAAACTATACCAAGGATCAAAACTATAACATAAGTTTTTGCGACTTAAGGGTAAAAATGGTCATTTGAGTGTTACGTAACGCTTAGAGAGAGGGGGGGGGGGACAGAAGAACATTAAGGTGCGTTACAAGGGGGGGAGCAAAAATCTTCAAAAATTCCGTTACGTAATACTTGAACTTCCCTAAAAAGCATTCTTAAGATATGTCACATTTTAAACTAAGTAGATTTAATTTTTATTTTGCAATAAATTATAAAATTTATGGGAAACACAATCTCGATTCAAAGAGGGTATACAATTTACTAATTAAAAAATCTCGACAAGCTGTTAACTAACATCCTGAAGCCACCGTTAAAAGAAAATTAAATTACAAAAATATTAAAAAGTTGTCTGTTTTAACGAGACCCGGGATATTTGATGTAAAACTGATCAGGTCTCCTAGGACACCATGTATAACGTTCTAGTAAGTTTTACTGTATCATTTCGTACTTAATTTCTTCTCGTATTTGGTACTTGGTACTTTAATCATACAACACCAACCAAATCTTTAAGCCAATAGGTAAAAAATTCAGTAGATTCAATTGTTAAAAAATGCAAAAAAATCTAGTAGCGAATAAATTTGTTTTAATTTGAATTAGATCAAAAAGGAGTAAGGTCATGCGGGGCAAATACAACTATGAGGTAAATTCAACTAATGGACATTTCTTTTAATCTGTTTTTAAGAACGTTTGTAAGATACCTAGAACATTCTTTGATTTATATCAAACGCAACACAATAGTAGGTAAGTATGATATTTTTACAAATTAAGAGTAGGTATGTCAATTACTTGAATTTACCTCATAGTTGCATTTGCCCCGCATGACCTTACACTGGTTCAATTTATCAAAAGCTTGTAACTTACAAATTCTCTTTTAAACACCTAAAATTAGCGCTCTCCTAGTATGTTTCAGGGGACCTAGGTCCCCATTATCAAGCGCCTAGTGACAGTTAGCGTCTAAAGCAAGTGTGGACAGTGCTCACCTCATTTTGACGCCGTCGTTTTGGTATTCCGAAGGAGCGGTGGGGCTGTCTCGGTCTTTGCAGAGGCTGCCGACAATATAAGTCATCATTGTAATTGTGGAACAACTCCAATTGTTTTTAGGGTGCCGTAGCTAAAATGGCGAAAACGGAACCCTTATAGTTTCGCCATGACCGTCTGTCCACAGCATAGCTCAGTGGCCGTTAGTACTAGAAATCTGTAATTTGGTACAAGTATACTTATTAATCAACTAAATTTATTTATCACAAATATTGTTCCTTAGTCATGGCTGTCTATGTATTTAAGTATCTATATGTATCGATCTATTATACAGGGTGGCCCATTCAAATCGGTCAGTATGGGAAAGTCTGAAACTATAAGACATACGAAGATTTGTTCTTAGGAACCATGTCATCGATTTTAATAATAAGGAAAACTACGTTGATAAATACGAGAAAAAAAACTTTTTTTTCTTTAGATTAACACAATAAACATCTAGTAAAATAAATTTAAGTAAGTGAAAACAATGAAAGCCATTCATTTTAGACATCATGTTTCTTAGAGACATTTACTGCTTACGACCTACACAAATGATATCTGAATAGAACTAGTGTAAGAATATTTTTTCAAAACAACCGGGTTCGATTCCCTAGCTGGGTACAGGTTTTTTTTTTAATGTATGAATGCAGTTTTTCTTTTTATTAAAATCGGTGACATTCCCATACTGACCGATTTGAATGGGCCACCCTGTATATATCGTCGCTTGGTACTCACATCACAAGCCTTAATTGAGCTTACCGTGGGGCTAGGTCGATTTGTGTAAGATGTCTATACTAGCAAAATTTTAAAAATTAAATTTAATGCGGTTTTGATTCTTTTGACGTGACAACGTCTTATAAATTGGTTTGCCGGGTGACACTTCAAGAAACTGCGTTACGCTCCGCTCACGTTATGCGCTCACAATGAGAGCGAGTGAGAGGCACGCGTCCCTTCCACTCGGGTATGGTTAGCCCGCCTAAGAGCGTTGTCACGTAAAACTTTCGCCCGTATACCGACTTTACAGGCAACCAATTTTTTTAAAACTAAAGGAATGATTTCTTTAAATAAAATGAGCTAACTAAAGGATTTAAAGTAGTTTCCCTCCTATAACTTCTTTCCACCCTGTATACTGACCGCTTGGCTAGGTTGTGTCGTCTCTGCCAGTGTCTCTTCTCGGCCGGCTTGGGCTTGGGCGAGTCGCCGTCGATGTAGCCGATGCCAGCTAGCTGTACCTCTAGTGTGTAGTATATACTGACCGCTTGGCTAGGTTGTGTCGTCTCTGCCAGTGTCTCTTCTAGCCGGCTTGGGCTTGGGCGAGTCGCCGTCGATGTAGCCGATGCCCGCTAGCTGTACCTCTAGTGTGTAGTATATACTGACCGCTTGGCTAGGTTGTGTCGTCTCTGCCAGTGTCTCTTCTAGCCGGCTTGGGCTTGGGCGAGTCGCCGTCGATGTAGCCGATGCCCGCTAGCTGTACCTCTAGTGTGTAGTATATACTGACCGCTTGGCTAGGTTGTGTCGTCTCTGCCAGTGTCTCTTCTCGGCCGGCTTGGGCGAGTCGCCGTCGATGTAGCCGATGCCCGCTAGCTGTACCTCTAGTGTGTAGTATATACTGACCGCTTGGCTAGGTTGTGTCGTCTCTGCCAGTGTCTCTTCTCGGCCGGCTTGGGCGAGTCGCCGTCGATGTAGCCGATGCCCGCTAGCTGTACCTCTAGTGTGTAGTATATACTGACCGCTTGGCTAGGTTGTGTCGTCTCTGCCAGTGTCTCTTCTAGCCGGCTTGGGCTTGGGCGAGTCGCCGTCGATGTAGCCGATGCCCGCTAGCTGTACCTCTAGTGTGTAGTATATACTGACCGCTTGGCTAGGTTGTGTCGTCTCTGCCAGTGTCTCTTCTAGCCGGCTTGGGCTTGGGCGAGTCGCCGTCGATGTAGCCGATGCCCGCTAGCTGTACCTCTAGTGTGTAGTATATACTGACCGCTTGGCTAGGTTGTGTCGTCTCTGCCAGTGTCTCTTCTAGCCGGCTTGGGCTTGGGCGAGTCGCCGTCGATGTAGCCGATGCCCGCTAGCTGTACCTCTAGTGTGTAGTATATACTGACCGCTTGGCTAGGTTGTGTCGTCTCTGCCAGTGTCTCTTCTCGGCCGGCTTGGGCTTGGGCGAGTCGCCGTCGATGTAGCCGATGCCCGCTAGCTGTACCTCTAGTGTGTAGTATATACTGACCGCTTGGCTAGGTTGTGTCGTCTCTGCCAGTGTCTCTTCTAGCCGGCTTGGGCGAGTCGCCGTCGATGTAGCCGATGCCCGCTAGCTGTACCTCTAGTGTGTAGTATATACTGACCGCTTGGCTAGGTTGTGTCGTCTCTGCCAGTGTCTCTTCTCGGCCGGCTTGGGCTTGGGCGAGTCGCCGTCGATGTAGCCGATGCCCGCTAGCTGTACCTCTAGTGTGTAGTATATACTGACCGCTTGGCTAGGTTGTGTCGTCTCTGCCAGTGTCTCTTCTCGGCCGGCTTGGGCTTGGGCGAGTCGCCGTCGATGTAGCCGATGCCCGCTAGCTGTACCTCTAGTGTGTAGTATATACTGACCGCTTGGCTAGGTTGTGTCGTCTCTGCCAGTGTCTCTTCTAGCCGGCTTGGGCTTGGGCGAGTCGCCGTCGATGTAGCCGATGCCCGCTAGCTGTACCTCTAGTGTGTAGTATATACTGACCGCTTGGCTAGGTTGTGTCGTCTCTGCCAGTGTCTCTTCTCGGCCGGCTTGGGCTTGGGCGAGTCGCCGTCGATGTAGCCGATGCCCGCTAGCTGTACCTCTAGTGTGTAGTATATACTGACCGCTTGGCTAGGTTGTGTCGTCTCTGCCAGTGTCTCTTCTAGCCGGCTTGGGCTTGGGCGAGTCGCCGTCGATGTAGCCGATGCCCGCTAGCTGTACCTCTAGTGTGTAGTATATACTGACCGCTTGGCTAGGTTGTGTCGTCTCTGCCAGTGTCTCTTCTAGCCGGCTTGGGCTTGGGCGAGTCGCCGTCGATGTAGCCGATGCCCGCTAGCTGTACCTCTAGTGTGTAGTATATACTGACCGCTTGGCTAGGTTGTGTCGTCTCTGCCAGTGTCTCTTCTCGGCCGGCTTGGGCTTGGGCGAATCGCCGTCGATGTAGCCGATGCCAGCTAGCTGTTCTTCTAAAGCGCTGCGTTTTCTGTGCAAACGGAATTCGTTTTATTATTTGTATGTACAGTCGAGGAAAATGAATGTTTAGCAGTTTAATCGTCCACATAATCTGTTCGGTTTGTTAGCTGTTCATCCAATACGCAGTTTGTCCAAGTGATATTTGAATTCGCATTTCGTCCAACACGTATTTGCTCCAACATTCATTTCGCCCAACAGCAGTTCGTCCAACTCGTGTAATGTCAACACGTATTTCGTCCATTACGTACTCCGTCCAACATGCGTTCCGTCCCTTACGTACTAAGTCAACACGTGTTTGGTACAACACGCAGTTAGTGCAACACGTATTACGACCAATTTGTACCTATAGACATGACCATGTCACATTTATAAACTTAACACTGTACTTATATACGCGTGTTACTTAGTATTAGACATGTCAGTAGTCAATAGCGTCAGTCCTATCAATAGTTCTTGTTATAGGAGTCGGGATCGTATACGGGTATAATTTTCATACAAAAACATAGTTTCCGAGTAAATCGGCTGTGATAGAGGGACGGACAGACGGACATGACGAATCTATAAGGGTTCCGTTTAGCAATTTGGCTACGGAACCCTAAAAAACAGTTTTCTCTTTTTAAAAGCACATAATGAAGTTTTGATGTTTGAGTAGTGTTAGTAACTACGAAATTAAATATTTTGGTCATGATTTAAATGTACAGACTAAAATGTACATAGAATTTAGGAAGTAGATTTCTTTGAAACGTTAAAAATTTGAAAATCCCATTGACTGCTCATATTTTTCGTTAACGGCAACACCTTTGTTTACCTTTTATCCGTGGGAATAAAAATCAGACTTTTATATTAGTTACCTTTTAGAGTACCACAACATGACATCAAATATATCATCGCTTATCAACAAGCAAAAATGGGCATTATTCGAATACAAATTTATCTAAATGATCATTCGAATGACGAATAATCCACCATTTTTTTAAGTTTTCCAACAAGTAGTGCTGTCTCTATCAAATGCATCAAAAAGATAAGTATAAAATTGTCTTTAAAAATATAACGTATCATGTCACGTCATCAGCCACTGCTGGGCGTAGGCCTCTCCTATTAACTATGCGTATAAGACGCATTAGGAGGTAAATGCCCATAATCGCCACGCTGGGCAAGCGGATTGGCGATCGCAGTAATGTGTCCACTATGATGACGCTGCTGCCCATCATCGTTTATATCAAATAATGGTCAGTGACACTTCAATCCCTTAGTCGCTCCTACGACACCCGCAGGAGGAGTTGGGGTGGTGACAAAATGTATTCTTACTGCCGTCACCACACTCATACATCATATCATATCAATAGAGAAATCTTTATTTTGAAAACTATAAACAATATTACTTATACAGAAACAATAAACTAAATCTTAAAATAAACTTACGAAAATACAACTAAATTATAAATAAAAAATTTGCCCCAGATCACTGTCGATCGGTAGCGTGCCCAGAAGGCTGGCAGCATTGCCACGTTGAATGGCAATGCTGATCCGCTGTGCTAGATATGAACCAGCCTTCTGGTCACGCGTCAAATCGTACAGCTTCTGCCTCACCTCTTTGAAGACCCTGTGCGCGCTATCCCCCCAGGGTCCTAAGGTCTCCACTGCAAACGGCTCAAATATGAAACCATTGCCTATGGTTGCATATTTGCGCCGCTTGAGCAGCTCTGCTGAGTTGGCAGCTGTGCCAGCCTTTACTGAAGTGCCACGGAGATGAGACAGTGCTAGGGTATCAACACATGTTGCGTCCCAAACCAGCGGCTGTCCCATCTTCCATGGCACGAGGGTCATTCCGTCAGGTCTCTTACCATCAGTGCGGGCGAGGCCGGTGGGTTCTAACACAGCCGGTGCTCCCGCACTGGCTAAGGCCCGACGGATGATATCGTTAAGGCTGGCATATAATATTTTAGGAACTGAATAAAAAAAACCTATCCGCGTCGGGAAATCATGCTTTTTGAATTGTATCAGTTGTTCTTGGACCGTATGTATTTAGTTACTGAAACGCATAAGATGTGCGATCATCACAAAATCGGCCCCTTTACATAGGTAATAGATAAATTCCTTCGTGGACGAACTACGTAGGGACGGATCGCGAAATGGACAAACGCCGAAATGACGAGTCGCGTAATGGACGAAATAGGGAATGACAAATAACGAAATGGACGAACTGCATATTGTCGAATCGCTAAATAGACGCATCATATTATGGACGAACTGAGTAGTAGGCGAACGACTAAATGCGATTTGGACGAACTGCTTATTGGATGAACAGCTAACAAACCATCTGTTCGTATTATAATGACAAATTACGTCACATACTCATGAAGTTTTCTAGTTTTATTTCTTGCTGGGTGAAACGGTAGTTCGATTTTCAAACTATATTTGTTTGGTAATCAGATTGTGACAATGACTGCCAAATGACAAAGATACGTCAAACTCAATCATTATAAAATATTGTTTGGATTCTTTCGATATAATATTGCGAAAATTACAACCTAATCTGATTAAAAAACTGCACGTGCTCACGAATAAGTCGTCAACAATTTTCACAGATGAGAAAACGTTTAAATCTTGCATTCGTGGCAGATTAAATTTATGGCGGCATACACGTTATCAAGAAAAAACTGTGTTTAACTTGTGGAACTGGATGAGTGCTAATGGCGTAGGCGAACTCCAAGAGCAAATGCAGTGGATTATGTTACGATGTTGGAAGAGAATATGCTTCCCAGTGTGCGAATGTGTATTCACAACAGGAGATGCCTAATTGTTCATTCGAGCAAGATAATACACACGGCTAGAATAACTAATACCTGGTTCGATCGTCACCCGAAAATGACTAAAATAATATGGCAGGCTAAATCACCTAATCTTAACCCTATAGAAAATGTATGGGATCGGAATTAATGGAGACCCGAAGCCCTCATCCAACATTGCAATCAAGCATGGGAAGATATCTCCCTGGGATGGGACCTCTGCACTGAGCTAGTAACTTCCATGCAAGACCATTTTTTAGCAGTCCTAATTGTCATAAACAACCACGGGGTCTACACTCGTTTTTAAAAGATGATTTATTTACTAATAAATATAAACAGGCAAATAGTTTTTTATTTCATTTCCTTGTGTAACTTATTAGATGAAGGGATTGTTTCATAATCGTCAGGTAAGGTTGTCTGTCAGATAAATATAACACTTTCTTTATGTTCATGCATGTGAAAAAAAAGTGCACGTTGTATGACACATTTTTTATCTGACTATTGTGAAAGTGAGAAACATGCCAAAAATTCTTCTTTAAGAGCTGATTTTTCAATCCTCAGTTAAAAATATCCATTACTTAAAATTATTACCATCATCAGGTCATCAGTCAAAAAAGGATAGAGCTAACATTTATTTGACAGATACTGTTACCTGTGGCCCTACCGCAAAAACGAAATTCGTAAATTTGTCTCTCTCACTCTAATGACGCCTTCGTTTGAGTGACAGAGAAAAATCCTCGAAATTAACGAATTTCGATTTTCGCAGTGTTAGTGCGTTCGAGTAGCAAATGTCAAAAAACAACATACACAGAATTAAGTATCCTATTCCTGTCAACTTCAATACTTGTCACTGACGTTAATGCCAAAGACAGACAAAGATAGAAACATGCTGTTTTCTTCTATTTGACGATTATAGACATATCTTGGTTCGTTATTAGTCGCTTGCAGTCGGAAAATGTAGCACGACTAATTTCAGAATTATGGCAACCTGCTAAACATTCATTTTCCCCGACTGTACTTGCTTTACTTTATACACAATTATGGCCTTATTAAAAAAAAAATCACGATCGCGTCAATTTTGTTACGAAAGTTGCAACAAACTATGTGGTATACTCTGTCCAACATTTTTTATCAGCAGTAGAAAAAAGCTGCAAATCAAAAAATGAAGGTGATAATTTTGAAAAAAAAAAAATTGTCGTCTTTTTTCAGTGGCAAAAGTTGTTACACTAAATTTAACTTCGTAACACAAAAAAACAAACGTTAAATTTTGTTGTCATTAAAGGCCCTTAACTATGTACTATCTTTATTTTCAATATTAATGTACAGATTTGATGGTTAAAAAAATAATACATAAAGTACCCATTTAGATAGTAACCTAACTGGTAGGAATAATGGCTTAAAATTGCGTATTTATGATGTAACTTCAAATTATCCAGTAACCGATATTTTGACGAAAATTCCAAGCATGAAGAATCCTGGGAAGTACTAATATCATACCTCTTTGCGAGATCATTAGCTGCCTCTATATCGACCCTGAGGTTTCTCCGGGGACTTGGGTCCACGCTGCCGAGTCCTGATTCAGAAACGTCGAGCATATAGTCCTAGGAACCACTGTTATCATACCCCTCAGCGAGATCGTTGGCTGTCTCTATATCGACCCTGAGGTTCCTTCGGGGACTTGGGTCCACGTTGCCAGGCCCCAATTCAGAAACGTCGAGCATATAGTCCTAGGAACCACTGTTATCATACCTCTCTGCGAGATCGTTGGCTGCTTCAATATCGACCCTGAGGTTCCTTCGGGGACTTGGGTCGACGCTGCCGGGTCCTGATTTAGAAACAGCGAGAATATACAGGGTGGAAAGGGACGACGTTCCATCCCGCTACCGACCGAGTCTACCAACCATTACGATGAACTTTCAGTATGGGACCAACATCGAAAGCGTACATGGAAAATTTACTTTTCCATACTATTGAACTCTAACTAATCACTCACTTTGTATGAGGGGTTAATTTTTTTTTTATATTTCGATGTTGGTCCCATACTGAAAGTTCATCGTAATGGTTGGTAGAATCGGTCGGTAGCGGGATGGAACGTCGTCCCTTTCCACCCTGTATAAAGTCCTGGGAACTACTGTTATCATACCTCTTTGCGAAATCATTGGCTGCTTCAATATCGACCCTGAGGTTCCTCTGGGGACTTGGGTCCACGCTGCCAGGCCCCAATTCAGAAACGTCGAGCATATAGTCCTGTGAACTACTGTTATCATACCTCTCTGCGAGATCATTGGCTGCCTCTATATCGACTCTGAGGTTCCTTCGGGGACTTTCCACGATGCCGGGTCCCGCTTTAGAAACGTCGAGCATATAGAGTCCTAGGAACCACTGTTATCATACCTCTCAGCGAGATCGTTGGCTGCCTCTATATCGACCCTGAGGTTCCTTCGGGGACTTGGGTCCACGCTGCCGGGTCCCGATTCAGAAACGTCGAACATAGTCCTAGGAACCACTGTTATCATACCTCTCAGCGAGATCATTGGCTGTCTCTATATCGACCCTGAGGTCCTTCGGGGACTTGGGTCCACACTGCCAGGTCCCGCTTTAGAAACGTCGAGCATTTATCATACCTCTCTGCGAGATCGTTGGCTGCCTCTATATCGACCCTGAGGTTCCTCCGGGGACTTGGGTCCACGCTGCCAGGTCCCGATTCAGAAATGTCGAGCATATGAAGTCCTGGGAACTACTGTTATCATACCTCTCAGCGAGATCGTTGGCTGCCTCTATATCGACCCTGAGGTTCCTTCGGGGACTTGGGTCCACGCTGCCGGGTCCCGATTCAGCGGGCGTCGAGCATATAGAGTCGTCCTGGGGACAAGTATATAAATTATTAAATTAAAGAGATGACTGTATAGCCCGTTTATTCTCAAGTAGTTGTCTTATATGAAAGTGCACGTTTTCTGATGTAAACTGGTATTTGGATGAAAATTCTTTTCGTTGTCTTATTTCGTGTCCCTAAAAAACGTGACGCAGTGGTGATTTTTGTATGAGGTGATGTTTTGTTTTTAATTGCTCATGTATGGATTAAAATCTAGCGTGAAAAAGAAATACAAGTGCCGCGGATTTTTTAAATATACTGAGTCGAAACAGCAACTAAAAGCGTGACAGAGTGATATGAAACAAGACAACGAAAAAAATTTTGATCCATTTCATCAATTAACAAGTGCGAGTTGGACTCGCGCGCGAAGGGTTCCGTACCATTATCAATTTATTATTATATAAGAAAGAAAGTTACGAATACAATTTTATGTGTATCTTAATTTGGGTGTTTGTATTTATAGAGAATTCTCGAACTTTCCATATACAGTGTGTAAATCTAATATGGGCGATCAATTAAACCAGGCATTGGATTTATTTGTCTAATCATGGATAACAAGGTTTTTTTTAAAGTTACTCTTTTTTATGACCCCACAGATTTTTTAAAGATTGTTGGAGCATCAATGTAGGTACGACCATTTGTTATTGTTGATATGGCAGTTATGTCATCTACTTTTGAAATTAGCTGTCATCGAGTCTTGAACTGGCGAATGTTGCTCTACATTGCGCGCCCAATTATTTTGTATGGAAAATTTTGTTGCTTTAATTTTAAGTAAAAGTTATTTGAATATACTTATTATCTCGTAAACTAACACCCGTTAAGAGCTTCGCCCGTATTAGACTTACACCCTGTATTTCTAAGGTAGCTGCCATAGCCGTCACGACAAAGTACTTTTTCATGAAATGCACCTGCACACGTAGAACGGCGTTACGTTCGTGACATCGTGGAATGCACCTTTTGCAATCGAGCCTAAGGCCGGGGCGAAATTTGGCTCCTAGTCATTGCAAACGGTCCTACCAGTAGTACTATTGTTTTATACTCGTCCAGGCCCAAACATTAAGATCAGATTTTTTTAAATGTTATGTTACTTGTACCACATACAGCTTTGGGGCATATTTATTATCAGTTTATGATGCCTTTTTGGAAAAAAAATAATTTAATATATTGTATACACCGTGTTTTTATTGATTTCCGTCAAATGAAAGGGAAGCTTATTTAGGTCTAAAATAATCAATTTCTCTAAGAAACTAGTGTCTTAACTCTTACTGTTATTGTGTTATTAAAAAATAAGTTTAATGATTGAACAAGTGTATTGCAACATTTATTACATCCTAATGTTACTTATTTTGACATGTTCAGTCATTAAAATTATTTTTTTAATAACTCAATAACACTAAGAGTTAAGACACTAGTTTTTTAGAGAAATAGATCATTTTTGACCTAAATAAGCTTCCCTTTAATTTAACGGAAATCAATAAAAACACGGTGTATAGAGAATTCTCGCAATTTCCATATATTTCAAAGGTAACTGTCATAGCCGTCATGACCAAGTAATTTTTCATGAAATACACCTGTACATGAAGAACGACGTCACGTACCCGACATCGTGGAATGCACCTTTTGCAAGAGCCATAGAGGTCGCACTCCCATACAAGTAGAATACCTGAGCATCGTGGAATGCA
Source organism: Thaumatotibia leucotreta (assembly GCA_025490895.1). Taxonomy (NCBI): domain Eukaryota; kingdom Metazoa; phylum Arthropoda; class Insecta; order Lepidoptera; family Tortricidae; genus Thaumatotibia; species Thaumatotibia leucotreta. Next base: position 27,670 of record JALPQI010009384.1, read on the forward strand.
CCTATTACAAGAGCCATAGAGGTCGCACTCCCATACAAGTTGAATACCTGAGCATCGTGGAATGTACATTTTACAAGAGCCATAGAGGTCGCACTCCCATACAAGTAGAATACCTGAGCATCGTGGAATGCACCTTTAACAAGAGCCATAGAGGTCGCACTCCCATACAAGTAGAATACCTGAGCATCGTGGAATGCACCTATTACAAGAGCCATAGAGGTCGCACTCCCATACAAGTTGAATACCTGAGCATCGTGGAATGCACATTTTACAAGAGCCATAGAGGTCGCACTCCCATACAAGTAGAATACCTGAGCATCGTGGAATGCACATTTTACAAGAGCCATAGAGGTCGCACTCCCATACAAGTAGAATACCTGAGCATCGTGGAATGCACCTATTACAAGAGCCATAGAGGTCGCACTCTCATACAAGTAGAATACCTGAGCATCGTGGAATGCACCTATTACAAGAGCCATAGAGGTCGCACTCCCATACAAGTAGAATACCTGAGCATCGTGGAATGCACCTATTACAAGAGCCATAGAGGTCGCACTCCCATACAAGTTGAATACCTGAGCATCGTGGAATGCACCTATTACAAGAGCCATAGAGGTCGCA
>JALPQI010009385.1:0-32842 GCA_025490895.1 Thaumatotibia leucotreta
TAAGCGCTAGCGATTGGCAACTTGTCTAAGCACCCAGATCAGACTAAATGGTATGTACGTCTATGAATTCGACTGTACAGTAGAGTACAAAGAGATGTTCCACTTTTTCACTCGACTGTACTTAGCTACAATGTAACGCCGTCCACATAATACCATAATTTAATTCATTATGTTATAAACCGCTCCAGAAACTATTATAAACGATTTACGTCATATAAATTGTCATAAAACATAATAAAATATCTGCTATCAGGCTATCTCGGAGGGCATTTACGGTGAAATCGGAGTGATCAAAGTATTCTTAAATAACTCAACATAGCTTATATTGTTGAGGTGTTAGAGTGCATTTTGAGACAGAAGTCTGGCTGCTTCGATGCATATCTGATGCATTATGTCACATACTTACATACATTGCAAACACTTCATGTTGTAGAGTTTCGTATCAAAACAAAAGAAACCATTATGGTGCGACCCTTTCTTTCGGTGTGGTCTGTCACATTTTTAAATATCTCGAAACCTCTGGATGCTTAGCCAAGTTGTCAATCGCAAACGCTTAGTAGCGTATCGTAGTTTTCCCTCTGTATCACTCTTTCATATTAGTGCGACAAAGACAGTTAGCTGCCTTTTGTTTACGATTGACGATTGGCAACTTGGCTAAGCACCCTGGCCTGCTACCGCGAACACCGAAGTTCGAAAATTTCAAAGATTTGTCTTGTTACTCTAACGAACTCGTCATTACTCGTAGAATGACAGAGAAACATCCCTGAAATTTGTGTATTTTGGTATAGGTAGCAGGCCAGATTTTAAAACTAACGATCCGTCCCGCACGGGTACAGACGCCAGATATATTGGAGATGCCACAGTGCTCATAAATATCAGAACATGCATTCTAACGGCAAGATAATATCTAAAAACCTGTCGAGATATTTACGTCTTACCCGTTAACCTGCCGCTAAATAGTTAGTACTGTGTTCCGGTTTGGAACACAGTACTAACTATTTAGCGGCATGGAACCATAGCGTCAAATTATGCACTGGTCTCACCGCAAGCTACTAAGCTATGAACTAGGGGCTATATATAAACACGAACAAAATATACGCACTCTCGTGTCAAAAAAAGAGACACTGGACACTGGTGATAACTGAGCGAGTAGGTACGAGAATATCGTGTCTCTTTTATTTACACGGGAGTGCGTATGTTTTACTCGTGTTTATAGCCGATAGTTCATAGCTTATTAGCTCGCAGTGAGACCAGTGCCTAAAATTGACGCTATGGTTCCATGCCGCTAAATAGTTAGTACTATGTTCCAAACCGGAACACAGTACTAACTATTTAGCGGCAGGTTAACGGGTAAGACGTAAATATCTCAACAGGTTTTTAGGTATTATCTTGCCGTTAGAATGCATGTTCTGATATTTATGAACACTGTGGCATCTCCAATATATCTGGCGTCTGTACCCGTGCGGGACGGATCGTTAGTTTTAAAATCTGGACTGCTACCTATAAAATTGACGCCATGGTTCCATTGGTTCCTAAAATCAAAATTTCAACTGTATTTTGTCTAACCAGAACGAAGTGTCGCCTCCCTGGCACACCTACGTACGAATTAACACGAGCGAGAGAGAGGGGACCCGTCGATCCTGATTTGCGTTTGGCCCTCTGTATGCTTAGCACATGATTGGTATGTCAGTATGTCGCCACGAGATAGATTTCCATCTTTTACTAACTATATGAATAAAATAGGGATGGATAGTCTATCTCGCTGTGACATACTGTCGCACTAATCCTGTGCTAAGCGTGCTAGAAATGAATAGTGATTATTGTTTTACAATTTCACATAAACCATCTAGTCACACAACTCACAGAACAATAAGGCATGTCTATTACCCTATTGTTATTTCGCGTGGTGACGGCAGTAATAATACATTTGTCACTTCTAATCCTCCCGTGGGTGTCGTAAGAGTCGACTAAGGGACTGAAGTGTCACTGGCCATTATTTATTGAAGGTTATTGTTGGCAGCATCATCATAGTGAACGCACAACTGCGCTTGCCCAGCGTTAGGTACCTATGGGCATTTACCTACCTGCTAATATGTAAGCATAGGTAATAGAAGAGGAGAGGCTTTTGTCCAGCTGTGGACTGATATACTATAGGCTGACATAAGTGAAAATAAACACGAATACCACGAAACCCTATCAGAAAAAGGAGGCAAATAAAAAAATTGAGCGCGAATTTGAGATGGAGATTGTGACAGAGCATTTTAATTATCTGTTGTTTTTTATTTCCTAAATAATTAATTTGACAGACAATTATTTGTTATAAATATTGTATTATAGAAAACCCATTGACATTTTTTACTTTAAATTTGGTCAGAAATCCGCTACCCCTTAAATTGGCAATGTACTTCACTGTGTGTGTATACATAGTCATTGATCCACTTTTTGTATTTTTTAAGACAGAATTTTGTGCTCTACACAACGGCGAGGAGGCTGGAACGTACGATTTTTTTTTTATTTGCCAATTTAAGGGTTACAAATTATGCCTTTCCTCATGGGTACATTGTATATTATACGGCCTCCGCAATTGTCCTCCTATGCAGAGGTCCACCGTTCGGATCATTGTGAGAGCATATGTCTTAGTTTTTAGTAAAACGTCCCACTTTGTCGCTTACCATAAAAACGAGATTTCCTTGTATCTTCATATGAATAAACTAACAAAGCGGCTTTATGGCAAACGACAAAGTGGGACATTTCACTAAACTCACTCACATATATTTATGTAGTTATTAATTATTTACTTTGTACAAACTACGAAGGCCATTCAACATTCCAGAACAGTCCTTGTACGAGTATGTAACAGGACGCCACGAATTATGTGCAAACGTAACACTACGCGTAACAGGAAACCGGTTTTTATGCACTTCCTATACATTTTACGTTACTTTTTAACCGATCTAGGTAAGTTTGTTCATTTAAGTAACGAATGCGTTAGTTAAAATATGGATAGCTTGAAGGATTTATCCTAAATAAATAGTAATAATAAATCCTTCAAGATGGATAGTGATTCGGAAGAACAAACGCCGGTGATAAGCTGATAAGTGAAAAAGTGCTAAAAGAAGGGATTTTCAATTATGGTTAGACAGTTTCATAATTTCATAATGGGCATTTTCAAGTGCCCCACTTATGTTATGCATGAAAACAATAAAAACCAACTTCAACCGATTTCTTCAAGTCCGATCATCCGACCCCAAAGTATAGCCAATGTGACGATCTCGGGGTGATAAAAAAAATAATAATATGACCATACAAAAAAATTTCGAATTGACAACCTCCTCCTTTATTGAAATTGGTTAAAATTGTAAAACGGAACCCTTATATATTATAGATTCGTCATGTCCGTCTGTCCGTCTGTCCGTCTGTCACAGCCGATTTACTCGGAAACTATAAATGCTACAGTAATGAAATTTGGTTAGGATATGTGTTGTATGAACCGCTACAGGATTATGATACAATATGTTAAAAAAACCATTGGGGTGGGGGCTCTCCATACATGTAAGTGAGGGATAGAAAAAAAATGTAGTTGTATAGGTATAAGCGTGTGGGGTATTAATAGAAATGTCTTTGAAAATGATATGAAGGCTTATAAATCTCATTGTTATTTAAGCAAATCGTTTTCGAGATATCAGCTGTCAAAGTCTGAAAAATGTGTATCTCTATTTTTTTAATTACGCGATATAACATTCAAAAAAATATATATGTTACGTACATTAATAAACTCTATCAACGATTTTTGGTTTGACTAAATTATCTCTTATAGTTTTTGAGGTAGGTTAATTTAACTGTATTTTTTAATGATAAATTGAAAATGGTACGGAACCCTTCGCGCGCGAGTCCGACTCGCACTTGGCCGGTTTTTTTAATTAAAATTGTGTCAATTAATTCAATAAAATAATGACACAATGTCATACAATGACACAATAGTTATTTGTTGTACAAGGGAGGAAAGTGGTTGTTTAATCATCGTGCCAATATTGAGACCCGAGCTAGCGAGAGATTCCATAGTTGAACCACGAGCGAAGCGAGTGGTTTTAAAATGGAATCTCGAGCGTTGCGACGGTTTCAAGGCACGATAATTAAACAAACTTTGCTCCCATGTGCAACACAACATTTTTCCCCACACTAAAGCGAGGAAGAAGCTACGAACGTGTAAAAAAAACAATCAATGCAACAAATCAGTCTTTATTAAATAACTTAGAGTAGTTCTAGTACTACCTATAATAACAAAATATATTTTTTAGTATTTAACTACAGCAACATAATATAATATCAATATAATAGTTATGAGATCAATTAATGTTGTAACTTGTATAAATTGCATTTTTTTTCTTATATTTTAGACTTTTAACTTAATTTAGTAAATGACTGGGTCTATATGACTAGATTTTTTTTTGTAATTACATTCGAGTATTTTTTATAAGTTGGCAACATTGACGTACATAGTGTTAGCGGGTTGCGTTCTGAATGTAAAAGTATAGTTACTATCTGGTTTTTGTCCAATATGATAAGATTTTGCGATAGGTTTTTATGAAATACTAAAAATCTAATTTATTATCTTGAATAAATGAAATAATCTGGTGTATGATAAAATTTTCATGGTGTCCCTCAAAAAATAATCAGCGAATCATAGCCATACCAGCGTTTGACGTTCCATGGTTTTGAACGTTTCACAGTTCATCTGTCAATTTACTTCCTTCACAAGTGATTAAAATGCAACTTCCCTCACTGAAATTAGTGAGGGAAGTAGGTGTTTCCGAGCTAGTGTGGGGAAAAATACTATACTCTGTCCATTAACCTTTGGCAGTAGAAAAAGGCGGCAAATTTAAAAAATGTAGGCGCGTATTGTTAAACTCTCATAGAAAAGGTCCAATACCTATGTATTTCTTACAAACAACTTTTTAAAAAATGCTGCCTTTTTTACTGCCAAGTCGTTGTTAAGTTCAAAAACGGAAAATTGTGTTACTGACAATTACTTATTTAGTCAGTCATGTCAACTGGACAGTATAAACTAAAAACACATATAGATTAATATTTTGCATAGGTGGCCAATATTACGGGCATATGCCGCAAAGCTGTATGACACCCTGGTATATAAATCGCATTAAAAACATACAAACAGCCATGAAGCCCTTCGGATACCCTTCCTCCGCCCTCCGATCCAAATTAACACAAACACAGAAACTCACAAACACAATACACACACAAACTTTCATTGTCACATCACTATTCTCTAAAGTCTAAAAACATTCGAATCCGCGGCTTCATAATGAAAAAATTAAAAAAAAAGTTTTTTTTTTAAGGCAATGACCGTTCGTTCAGCCAGTTTGAAACCAACTGAGCTAGGTTAGTTACAAGTTTTGAGCATAAGTAGGCGAATGCATTTCAACATTGACGGCTTTGGTTGCGAAATGTTGGGACTCGAGATATCTTTAATTTGTAATTATGTCAAAGGGCAAATGAAGGATAATGAGTCTTTTGTTTTACAAGGTCAAAAATATGCCTAATTTGAGTAAACGTTACAATACGCATGTTTATAGTGATTTCAACTAATCAGCCGGTTGTGGATGCGTTATTTTGTATTAGGTATCTTATCTAGCATGATAAAAGATTGAAAAAAAAATCTAGCATTATGGTGAAAATAAAAAGAGTCAAAATTAAAAAAAGCCAGCCTCCGTAGTTTAGTTGGTAGTGAGTCTGCCTACGAAGCTGGAGGTTCCGGCTTTGAATCCCTGCGAGGGCATGAATTCATCTTTTTATTACCTCAAAAAATATTTCTGGGTTGTGGTTCTCTATGTACTTAAGTTGTATTTATTATAGTTGCGTTTCAATTATTGTATTAAAATGATTATTTTAATAAAATATTTTCAACAATTTCGTTCACCCGGAAGTGGCGAGATATTTAGAGATCGGATAAAAATCATCTACTTACAGTACATATTATATCGTCATGTCGTACCCGGGTTATTGTCAGCCGGAACAACAAAAGTTGCCCACTCGGTAGTCAAAAGCTAACAGGTTTTATATGTTACGATTTGATTGCATATAATAGACCGGGGAATCTAGTTGTACCGTCAATTGTTTTATCCCAAAATTAGTACAGCAATTCCTTAACTTTATGTATGCCCACCGAAAAGACGATAACCTAAATCATAATTATATTTTTGAACCAGACGGAGCGGATGCGCTCCCAGGGTCGCATATTATAAAGTTACAATTTACAATTTCGCTGTTTGCCTCTCTTTCTAGCTAATATGTGCGTGCGTTAGAGAGGCAAACAGCGAAATTGTAAATTGTAACTTTATAAAACGCGACCCAGGCTGTAAAAAAATGTAATTTTTAATTCATAATTTTACTCAATACTCAATCATTTATTGCACATAGTGGTTACACAGGTGGGATATAAATATGTATGTATACATATGTATAGATCGCATTGTGTACCTTGTTGGGCGCAGCAAGATATAGAGAGAAAGGCACTTATAATTAGACTTATATATAAATTTGTATATGGCTAAGATATATCTAAATAACGCTAAATTCATCATTTAAATATTCATTTAAAGTATAGTAACATTTGCTAATTAGTAAATTTTTCAGTTTGCGTAGAAACGCTGTTTCAGTAGTTCCTCTTTTATTTTATCTGGCAATTTATTATATATTTTTACTGTCATTTTGACACTGGAAGTAAAGGTCGGTTTTTGTAACGCATAAACGATTTTTGGTTACATCTTCCCGTTTAGTATATAACTCGGGGTAGTTCCTAACGTTTTTGGAGCAACTCAGCTATGTAACCGAGACCACGCCAAAAATCTTTAATTATAAGATTAAGGGTTATAAGGTAAAAAATGTAAGTAATATTGATCGAAATAAACAGTTTAATTTTTTTTAACTCTTTGATCCATTTATACGATTATTCGTTCGATACATATTTTTGCACTGGACCACAGAATAAGTACCTAATAGTACTACAGGACTATACCTACATACGTTGGCCAAACTTATACAAGAATTTAAACTTTATTTGTGAGTGTTTTATTAAAAGCGTCCCACTTTATCGCGTGTATCACGAACGGTGGCTAACAAGCATACAATATAGTGATATATATGCTCCCTGACCGTTTTCGGCCACGGCGACTGCTTCAACTCCTAGGTATGTTGACGCTCATGTGCTCTCGTGTGGCTGACGTAGCCGATCTTGTTAGTAAAGACCCGTGTACACAACGGGCACGAGAGAACACCATTTACATAGCGATAGCTGATTGCCGCTGGTGGTCGGGCTTTCAGCTTATCCCTCTTGTCGTCCAGTTCTGTACGACGTCGGGATTCAAATAAGTTAGTTTGCTTCCTAACCAAAGATCTCCACCCAGGACGATTGGTGGCCTGCTCCTCCCACTGTGATGGCTCAATGGCGCAGTTTTTCATATGGCGCTTGAGCACGTCCTTGTACCTGAGGAGTTGCCCGCCATGCTTTCGCTTGCCATCCTTCAACTCAGAGTAAAAGACGCGCTTAGCCACCCGATCCTCCGCCATCCTTCAGACGTGGCCGCTCCATCGCAACTGACGTCGCATTAGGTAGACTTCGATTCCACCCACGTTGGCTCTCCGTAAAACTTCGGTGTTCCGGACTCTGTCGGACCAGCTGATCTTCAAGATTTTACGGAGGCATTTAAGGTGGAATCGGTCTAGTGTGCGAATGTGACGACGATATATGGTCCACGTTTCTGAGGAGTATAGTATGTTAGGTAACACCACCGCCATGTATATGGAGATCTTTGTAGCCAGCTTCAGGTCATGCGAGCGGAAGACCTTGGCATCCAACTTGCCGAACGCTGCAGCAGCAGCACCTATCCGGCTGTTGATCTCCGAATCAAGGTCACACGAAGATGCTACCGTGCTCCCCAGGTAACGGAACTTATCTACCTGCTTCAGCAAATCGTCCCCGAGTGTGACTGTCAGTCTTTCCCGACCGTGAATGTCAAGTGACATAACCTCCGTCTTGTTCACATTGACTTTTAGGCCAAACTTGCAGCACGATTCGCGAAAGTCAGTGACAAGCTGTTGAAGGTCATCTGGGGATTCCGCAAGGAAGCACAAGTCGTCCGCATACATGATCTCGGAGATCACAGTGTATGAGACAATATAGTGATAGTAATCTATCAAACATCTACGGACGTTTGCAACTCCAATGGATTCACATGTGCGTTGCCTATATTTTTTAAAGGCCAACGGTCTTATTACCTGTGTTTTCCAAAGTTCTAGAAAAGGTATTTCACAATTCAATTTACGGTTTCTTTGAAAGTAACAAATTGTTAACAAAAGAACAAATGGGATTCCGTAAAGGTAAATCCATCAATATGGCCATTTTTGACTTAATGCGTGTTATCATTACAAATGTTGACAAGAGAGTCCCAGTATCAGCATTATATATGGATATGTCTAAAGCGTTCGACTTTGTGGATCATAGAATATTATTAGATAAATTATATAAATATGGAGTTAGAGGTAATGTACATAGTTTAATAAGATCATACTTACAAAACAGAAAACAGTTAACACAAATAAATAAACTATGCCTAGTAACTAAAACTGAAGTCACCTACTCATCGAGAGTCAGAAAAATACACTACGGTGTGCCCCAGGGAAGTGTTTTAGGTCCTCTATTGTTTATTATTTATATAAACGACTTGCCGTGGGCTGTTGACTATCCAATGGTTCTTTTTGCTGACGATAGTACCATAATGTTTTCTTGTAATAACCTAAAAACGTATGAGGACGAAATATGTAAGACTTTAGAAACTGTAGTTGACTGGTTAGGTAATAATAATTTGAATATTAACTTGGATAAAACCAAAATTATGACATTTAAACAAAGACTGAACTATGGATGTAATTTAAATATCTCTTACAAAGGACACCAAATCGAGGAAACCACTGTGACAACATTTTTAGGATTAAGCGTAGATCATAAGTTGACATGGAGAAATCAAATTGACATTATATGTAAGAAACTACACCAATTTTCATTTGTTCTATATAATTTAAGAAAAATTGTTAACGAAACAGTTGTTTTGACAGCCTATCATGCTTATGTAACATCGACGTTAAGGTATGGCATCATATTCTGGGCAAATTCAGTTGACAGAGAACTGGCATTCAGAGCACAAAAAAAATGTATAAAATCTTTATGTGGAATTCCGACGCCTGATTCATACAAGCCATATTTTATAGAGTTAAACATACTAACCTTACCATGCCTATATATATTTGAAATTGTAATTTTTGTTAAAGCCAATCTGCAACTGTTTGCAAGTTTTAAAAGTGTACGTCTCAGAAACAAAGTAAATTCAAGACCTTCCAGAACAGCTTTGTTTAGTAAAAGTATTCTGGGAATGGCTCCAAAAATTTATAATAAGGTTCCGATAAAAATTAGAAATATCGATAATATTAATGTCTTCAAAACGAAATTATTCAATTTTCTAGTTAACAAGTCATACTATACCATTAATGAATTTTTAACAGACTGTAATTAATGCCCACTGTGCGTTGCATGTAGCTACAGTCCATTAATTGCAAAAATAAATAATTTGTACGCCTTCGGGCACGACACAGTGACACAACTACGTTTTTAAGACCTGTACTTATGTATATACCTGTGTTGAACAAATAAATGATTTTGATTTTGATTTTCTCCCCAAATCTATTGACACGAATTCGGCTAAATATATTAAAAACCTTTTCACCACACTGCTCGTAAATACGCTGTTTGTCCTTCAATTTCAGAGCGCAAAACTGTGTTTTAATCTCTAGAGGTTAAAGTAATTTTTTTTTAATCTTCTGGATAGACTAAAGCAATAACTTATACGGCCTGAGAGTGCAATAAGCTTTTTGACGTTTGAACTAGACAGAACGTTCGAAAACTCAATAGTTTCAAACAGATTCATACACATGAACCTTTCATAATATTATATTCAATATGCTAAAATCCAAATTAAATACCACATTTTGTTGTAAAAGGCTTTTAATTAAAAGTTCTAAAAATACGACAAATAAAAACAATAGGAAAATGAAAGTGTCAACACTATGCAAATTTCAGAACGCATCCGATATTTTTTTCTTTTATAATTTAAACGAGTTCGGTCGTGTTTTGTTTTCTTTCACTCTTAATTTTCAAGTTTTCGGGTAATTGCGAGATACGAAAGTGGGATAATTCCGAAAATCACAGAAAAATCGCCAATACCTACATGAGTCTCATTTTGGAATTATCCTGAATTTTTAAGCATTGCCACACCAAGATAAATATTTGAGGTTATTGTTTAATTATTTGATGATTTATTTTTTGGAAGTTGAGGACTTGCAAATAAATACCTTCTAATTTTTTATGTTTGAGTTTTATTTCGCATGTTTCCTCGCTATAGTGTGGTGAAAAATGTTGTGTGTCACTCGGCAGCAAAGCTTGTTCAACTCTCGTGCCTTAAAACCCTCGCATCGCTCAAGATTCCATTTTATTTTCTGGAATCTTTCGCTTGCTCGGGTTCCAATATTTGCACGAGAGTTAAACAATAACTTTGCTCCCTAGTAAAACAAATAACTATTATTACTTCGCAATGGGAACCAAAAAGACAACTCTGACGACGCCGATTAACGGTGATACGGCGCGATTTTTGCAAAAGCGTCGATAGGTTTAAGGGCCTTAACACACTTACGATTTACAAGCGATTTGAAAGCGAAGCGTACGCGCGGCGTGTTCGTCGCGTGCCCGCATCCAATTCGCCGCGATGGAGTCGCGATTACGCCGCGACCGCGTGACGAATTCGCCGCGACTGCGCAGTGAGTTTGCCGCGTCAAGAGCTGGTATCGATTATGTAATAATAAATCTTATTAGTGACTGTCCAAGACTCAGATCACTCTGAGCGATTTACTGACGGCTGAGCAATGTATTCGTTACGCGATCGCGGCAAAATCGCGACGCACTCGTGGCGAATCGGTTACGGGCACGCGACGAACACGCCGCGCGTACGCTTCGCTTTCAAATCGCTTGTAAATCGCAAGTGTGATACTGATAAGGGCCTTAAGGAGACCCTTACTCTAATTTTGTGAGTGAGTTTAGTGAAACGTCCCACTTTGTCGTTTGCCATAAAGCCACTTTGTCAGTTTATTCATATGAAGATACAAGGAAATCTCGTCTTTATGGTAAACGACAAAGTGGGACGTTTTACTAAAAACTAACACAATTAGTCTATGTGGCATAGCTACCTACGTACGTAATAGTTATCAGCCACATATGCACGTATGTTCTCTAATGAGTTGCTTCACCAAACAGTACGACACAAGGTCTAGTATATCGTTATGATAATTATCTTGACTTATCATCTCACGAAAATAAGGTAACCTACCTAAAATGTAAGGTTTTGCAGCAATTTTTTAGTTCGTGTTTTAAAGGATAGGTATCAAATCGAGATTTCTAGTTTTTTTACTTTGTCCAACATTCACAGGCAGTAAAAAAGGCGGTACATACAGGGTACGAGACATACATAAAGGACGTGGTGTGATTAAAATGTTTACCTGGATGCTTAGACAAGTTGCCAATCGCTAACGCTTAATCGTCAATCGTAAACGAAAGGCAGCTAACTGTCTTTGTCGCACTAATATGAAAGAGTGACATAGAGGGAAAACTACGATAGGTACGCTACCTACTAAGCGTTAGCGATTGGCAACATGGCTAAGCATCATTTACCAAATTGAAAATTTGTAGTACGGCCACTAAGCTACGCTGCGGACAGACAGACAGACGGACATGGCGAAACTGTAAGGGTGAAGACATATATATCAACATGCGTACGCATTTTGTCTAATGAAATTAGCCGTTTAGTATGAAACGTGTAAGCATGCGTACGCGTGCGGAAAGCTGGACGCGATCCCATACTAAACTGACATTTTCTATAGAAAAAATGCGTACGCATGCTGATATAATGTGTCTTCACCCTAAGGATTCTTATCCTAGTTAACTACAGAACCCTAAAAAGGGAATCGCCTGTATTAAAATAACCTGTATTACCTGTTGGTAATAAAGACAAAGGAATCCGATAATTAATCGTATCTTGCGTTAATTAATCTATTGTTATTTTTACTACTTGAGTAAAATATTGCTTCGCTATTTCACCAAATAACTATAAACGTGCTAGTCCATCATCATCATACATATATACATACATTAGCCTATGATAGTCCACTGCTGGACGTAGGCCTCTCTTATTAACTATGCGTATAGATAGACGCATTAGGAGGTAAATGCCCATAATCGCCACGCTGGGCAAGCGGATTGGCGATCGCAGTATGATGACGCTGTTGCCCATCGTTAATCTTTTATCAAATAATGGTCAGTGACACTTCAATCCCTTACTCTTAGTCGACTCTTACGACACCCGCAGGAGGAGTTGGGGTGGTGACAAACGTATTCTTACTACCGTCACCACACGGCTGTCCAATTGTCCATCATCATCATCAGCCTATTGCAGTCCTCTGCTGGACGTAGGCATCTCCTATAATTGCGCTGGTATACGGACACATTAAGGCCAAGCTACACCGGAGGCATGTGCCGGGCGTGTGCGTGCGTGTTGTAGCGTATGTAAATGTCTTATTAGATGGCACACCGCTTGCGTGGTGTGCCGCGTGACGTGCAAGTAGTGTGACATCTACTAAGACATTTCCAATGCTACAACGCACACGTAAACGCAACGTGCACGTGCTGCTCACGAATGCTGTGTGGCTCAGCCTTTAGAAGGTAAATGCTCGTAATCGCCACGCTGGGCATCTTCAATCAATTAACTGTCGCTGATAGTTCGATCCCTTTGTCGACTCTTACGACACTCACGGAACGAATGGGGTATATACTATATAGTCTTTCTGTCGTCGCCACGTGGCTAATTAAAGAGTCCATAGGCACACGCTCTGAAAATCACTTAATTTGTCAAATAATGTACAAAGACGGAAGATGTTTCACCAATTACATTGGTGCTAGACATTTTGCATGAGATAGTTATATTTTTACTATACCCTGTAGGTACAGTATATTATAAAAGTACTTGAAGTAGGTTACTGTTCAACATTACTGTAATATTTGGTTTGGATGAAACATTTTAGCGCCTGTAAAATATGAATTGCAAAAAGTATCAAGATGGAGTAAAATTATATTCAGGCGCTTGGCGAATGTGCACTGCAGTAAACCTACAAAAGAAAATTACACCCTTTTGATACTGTAAACTAGGTGAAGTGACTTAGTTTGCCCTACTTTTCAGGAACCTATGCACCAAGTTCCTACATTTTAATACGGTCTACCTAAGAACTATTGAACGAAATTGCACCAACTTAATTATGGTAATTAGATTGTCCTTATTAATAATTATTACTAAGAATTGTGAAAGTCTTTACTAGTAAGTATAAGTTTGGTTTACACTGTATATATAGCGTGGCCTATGGTGGCCTGCAACCTGCAATGCAACTGGGTCGCGTTTTATAAAATTACATTTTACAATTTCGATGTTTGCCTCTCTAACTCACGCACATATTGGCTAGAAAGAGAGGCAAACAACAAAATTGTAAATTGTAATTTTATAAAATGCGACCAACACACGCGAATATGACGGTTGCCGTCTTTTGTAGTTACATTGATTGGGTTGAGTTTCCTTCGATATTAAGTTGATAAGTAATAACGATACGACGAACGATTTGTAAGTACCTAATAGTTTATGAACAGGAATATCATCTGCTAGTTATATTGTTCTATGAGGGTTCTAAGCACACTACCATAGATACTTATAATATCTCCGTTTCTTTCCGACTACCGTATGAATCCCATTACAGTGGTGGCGCACCTCCACCACTGGTGGGATTAGCCTTCCTTATGTTCCTTCCCAACTTCGCCTTATCCTTGAAACATTGCTACATAAACATTAGAACCTCGAAATTTCGTATCTTATGGTTTCTGCAACTCCAATAAAAACACTGCATATCGCACTACATATCGCTCTACGATTTTCAAAGTTCGCGGTAGTTCTGTTACTGCCGCGGTGATAAACCTTCACTTCAACAATTTATTCGATACGAGATGTCCATAGTTTTATATTTTAATATCGACCTTATAATATCGACACTTTTCTCATTGAGCAACCGGGGCAAGTGAAGGTTTTTTACGGCAACACTAGTAAAACGTCAAAGTGTCGCAATGACGCAAGCCGACTGACATACGGGAAAAATCCTTCACGATCTTTACCTCATCTTTCAAAATGGTGTGTCTATCTCGCGGGTTTCCATCCAAATTAAATCAATTATTACGAAAATGAACTATTAGCCGTTTAACAAACACGCGAACTTTATATTACACAATTTAAATTGTTAGTGAAATTAAGTTTAGTATTGTGCGAATGTGTTTTTCTAGTCATTATTTTACAGTCAGTTCGTACTGTGATGATTGTGATTTGATTGTTATTTAAAGCGTCTTACGTAAGTATTTATTATATTACTGTTATTAAACATTAGTTGTAGTGAGTTGAGAGTAGATTGAGGTATTTGCGGTTTGAGTTAGGTCTCATTTTCTATTTGCTCGTTTGAGCGACACCCCTTTTTTCGGGTTATATGGCAATGTTTACGTTAAAATTGACAAAATAATGAATGTTTATAGCCTTGTAAGTACCGCAGGCTGTCGTCAGACTAGTTTCGTTCCAATCGTTCCATGCAAGGTAGGCGAGTAATTTGTTATGCTATCTACATTAACTGAAGCAAGAAGCCATACATATATTTTTCCTGCGTCTTGGCAATAGAAATATTTTGATATAGGAATGTCTATAGAGGAAGTGATTGTTAATGGGTAAATTTATGCCATATCTTGTTGAGATTATGATTGATTTTACTGTGGTTCTGTTTTGGTTGTATATTTCATTTTTAGCAATGATGGAAAGGTACAAGGCTAGAATCATATTTATAGATTCTAATCATGATAAATACTATACATAGCCTCATTATACTCCCAGTTCAGATCATGAGGCTAAACTTTCCTTTAACTGCCGTCGATTTCAGAGTTCATATTTTTTTTATAGATAGTACTCTTAAAAAGAAAGCTATTAGTGAAAACCCCATGGCTCGGAACCCCATGGTTTAGGAGATATGATTTTTTAAAGTTTCCATAGTAATCTAATATGGCCACGCTATTTGCAAGGTCAAAGTGGTAAAAATTTCAATTAACTGCCGTCGATTTTGGGGGGAGCGGGGGGGAGGGATGAGGGGGGGACGGGGAACCCCCCCTATACCACTCCCCCCCCCCCCCCCACAGAAATCCCATGGTTTAGGAGACATAATCAAAAATAAAGTCAAAGGTGGCAGAGATATTCGACATAAAATAAAAATAAATATATTTAACTCAAGATTCATCGCAATCTTGACCAAAATCTGCAGTGAGCGAGCGAAGCGAGCGAACAAAACCTTTCGGGGCAGATCCGACTCGGATAGGTTAGGTTAGAAGACTAAGGCGGGAGCTTTGTTCTGCGCATTCGAACATGAGTCCAGAACCAACAGCTTCGCGCGCGCGGCTCCGAAATCGAGTATTTCTCCCCCCCCCCCCCCTCTTTATTATAATAACAGCGCTTATTTTATGTCTCAGAATAGCGGAAATAGCGTTAAAAGTGATGTTTTAACCTATAAACTTTCACCATGCATATCTCCTAAACTATGGGGTTTCTGGGGGGGGGGGTATAGGGGGGCTCCCCGACCCCCCCTACCCCCGTCCCCCCTCCCTCTTCCTAAATCGACGGCAGTTAATGGAAAGTGATGTTCTAACCTATAAACTTTCACCATGGATATCTCCTAAACCATGGGGTTCCGAGGGGGGGGGGGATGGTATAGGGGGGTTCCCCTCGCCCCCCTCTCCCCTCCCCCCCCCTCTTACCCCCCCAAAATCGACGGCAGTTAATGGAAATTTTTACCCCATAATATTTGCTGTTGTATTGTTTGACTTGATACCTTTACATAAGTATAACTATAATTTGTCAGTGGTGGCAACTCTGATTGACACCTATAGGTAAAGGGTTAAAACATCGCCATGTGGTGACGGCAGTAAGAATACATTTGTCACCACCCCTAATTTTTCCTGTAGTTGTCATAATCATAATAGTTGCCTAAGGGATTCAACTGTCAATTGATTCCTAGATTGAAGATGAGCAGTAGCATCATCATATTGGACACACTACTGTGATCACAAACCTGCTAGCCCAGCTTGGTAATTATTGGCATTTACTTGCTGAATGTGTCAATATGCATCTTAGTTAATAAGAGAGGTCTACATCCAGCAGTAGACAAAGATAGGCAGATCAGGTAATTTTGAAACATGTTTTTACCTTATACATGATTAAGATTGACCCCTTGCATTGCTTACTGAATCCTCTCGCATTGTGCTATTCTGGTAACTATAGCCTCGTAAGACCCAATGTACATTATAATGTACGTAGTTGTTGCAATCCAATTAGAATCTTTCATGAACCAATTAAAGTAGTTTTTTTTTTGTTTGAAATAAACGAAATTCTTACCAATTTACAAAAGAACTAGGTTCAATTTAAAAATAGGAAAAGTTACTATTGTGGGCCTTACGAAGATATACTAGATCGAAGTATGTTCTGCGGAGCCCTTAACATTTGGTAATATAAAGAAAAATAGAAAAATAAAGATCTGTAAAGGTGCATTCAGACCAAAACAAGCATTTGCTGTTCTAACCCCCACTCTACGAAATCAACGAATCACGTTTTGCGAATTTCATAGAGAATAGCAAATGCTTGTTTGGTCTGAATGCACCTTAATGTTAGGCCCACAGTTTAATTAGGAAAAACTCAACATAACTTTTGACAATGCAGGTTAACTTGGTTTAGGCCTATAGATACCGTACAAAAAGTGCAGCTAAGTTAGCCAATTTCACATTCTAAAATTGTTTTTGTTGAGAATCACTGGACTAGATTCTCTTGCAACATGATGGGAGTATGTTTTTAGACACAATGTTTACAGATTGGTGTTTAGTTTTTTTTAAAACTTTGTATACATATCAGTAATGTATACAACCTTTGATAGCATCCTTTGTCTAGGCATAAATGTCAAAATTGTATATTTGGACATAGTTACTTGAAAATAAATCAACCCGCCGAGGATGAAGTATAATTTCAGTTCATACCTATGATGAAATCTTGAAAACATCTTCCAAAGCAACAGTAAACAGTTTTGGAGACAAGACATCTCCCTGTCTTAATCCTCGCTGCATTGGTATGGATTTCGAATACCGGTCTTGGAGACGAACTGGACACTACAATATAAGTACCGGTAACTACTTGGATTACTTGTTTTGTTGGTAACTTTTTCTTTGGACACATAGCGCACAAATCTGGGAAAGACCTCCAAAACTTATTGTCACAAGAATGATAGTCAAAGTCAAAGTCAAAGTCAAAATATTCTTTATTCAATTAGGCCCAGCAACGAGCGCTTTTGAATCGTTAAACTAAATAGCGAATGAGAGAAAAAAAAAAAAAACTACCTCCGGTTCTAACCCTACACCACTGCCTGAGAAGAATCCGGCAAGAAACTCAGCGGGACTTTCCTTTTTTCAAATAATAGTTTTATAACATCTTACGGCTAACATGCATTAATTAAAAGCGAAACATAAATTTGATTTAATATAAATACAGATGTAGTACATTAAATAGAGATGAAGTCTCTAATAGTCAGAACAATTATATAAATTTAATGAATTTTGAGAAATGTATAGATGTAAAGATATATGTAAAAGGGCATACAATTGTTTTTAGTTAAACGTTAAAATTAGCATTATTATACTGCTAGAGATGTAAAGGTCTCTAGTTGTCAGAGTAAAAAGAAAACAAACGGATACATTTCACTAAATGTTTCAGAGATGTATAAGGTCTCCATGCGTCATAATATTAAATAATCATAAATAAACAAACATGTAGCGAATTCAATTTCTCATATCAAGAACAGCAGGAAAATTGTTTGAATTTAAGCCATGAGTGAGCTTGATTAGACCGGACTCCGCAAACAGCACCCGTTCACGAGTATGACGCGTATCTCAGCCATCGCCTCCCTCAACCTTCTTTCGGGAAAGTGGCGACCCGATCAACGACGCCACCGTAAGCAGAGACCTTAAAGTGAGCATGACTGTGCAAGAAGAGTGACCGTACGCGTCTAAGCGATTAAGCATCTCTGTGCCAGTACTTCCCACAATTAATTAAAAATCGGAGTGAATAGTGACTAGTTCGACCTAAAAGTAATATATAGTTGTGAAGTGACATTTATTCCATTAATCTTATAAACAATAGCAATCTAGATCGTGTTTAAATAAGTAAAATGAATAGAATAAACATTTGAACTGTTATTCTTGCGCTACCTTCTATTCGAAATAAGCTGGAGCGCGAGTTGATGACAAGAACGCGGGCTTTGTATGAAAGCGCACGGCGCTTACGACCTTTGCATCAACGCGACGTACACCGTGATAGCTTTGGCAAACTACTACTAAATTAGAAATTCTCATTTCAAACGAATACCTATCAGCAATGATTTGCTTAGAATGCAAACTAGAAATAAACACCCGCTTGCAACTAGTAATATGTTGTACCTGTAAAGGTTCTTACCATTACTCTTGTGGAAATATTACCTCAGCGGAATATAGAGAACATGGACAGGAATTAATGCGTTCCTGGGTATGCCCACCCTGCCAAATGGTTACTCGCAGGGTTATTAGAGACGACACACCAGTAGGAAAGCGCAGTCGCATACCATCACAATTGGATGACACAACCCTATCAGTAGATGAAATATTGAACTTGGACGAAAACACACCCAATTCGACAAATTGTCATACAATTAACAGCTTCACAGATCAAACTGTGAACACAAACCAACCGCTGTCTCTGGAGCAAATTAGTCAACTATTAGATACAAAATTACAAAAAAATAACACAGCCCTATTAGATAAGCTGAAAAATATAGTACATAGCGAAACGAAGAACATTATAAATAAATTAAACCAGGACATTTCACAAAAAATTACCACTTTGTCAACAAACCAGTCAACTTTAAAAAAAGAACTCGACGCAACAAATATAAAAATAGAGCATCTACAACAGGCAAATAAAAAAATACAGACCGAGTTGGACGACCTAAAGAACCAGATAAAAACTACAAATAAGGAAAACTCGTTTTGTAGCCATAATTACCAAGAAAACTACAGAAAAAATATAATCTTATACGGCTTGGAAGAAGACCACCCGGAAACGGAGTCGGAGATATATCAAAAACTGGATTATATATTTCACGACATCTTAAATATCAGCATAAATGGATTTATAGAAGGAGTATCAAGAATAGGTCGTAAAGGATACCGACGGCCGCTATGTATAGAATTTATAAATAAAAGGATGGTAAATTACATCCTCCAAAACGCTCACAGCTTCAAGAACACAGGCCTCGCGGTATCACAACACCTAGATGGAAAGGCTCTGGAGGAAAGAAAACAATTAAGAGACAAATTGATAAAAGCGCGCCAAGATGGAAAATATGCAGTGATAAGACACAACAAACTTTTTATAAATGGCATACAATATGTCCCACCTGTAAACACGGGTCAAGTACGAGCTGCAGAAGTCACACAACAATCATCTACGAGCACGGAACCTTTGATTCAACCGGGCATTACGCATCCCCCTACCATCCAAACAACGAACACGCGAGACGAAACAAACAATAGCTCGAACTCTATAAATCACCATTCCTTTCGCGAATAAATTTAATATACTAGTGCAAAATGTACAGAGTCTTAAAAATAAAATCTCAATATTAGAAACATTCCTACTAAATAATAAAATCTCAGCACTATGCATATCAGAAACATGGATATCCGAAAATCAATCAGACCTAGTGAAGATTGACGGCTACGAGTTCGCAGCGGCATACTACCGTAAGCAACACCATGGAGGCGGAGCGGCAATTCTGCTACAAAACGGCATACACTACGTGGAAAAAAAAGATATCACGAAACTGTCAATCGAATGTGTTTTTGAGTGTTGTGGGGTAGAAATACCCAGTGAAAATATGATCCTGATAAATATATACCGACCCAATCGCGAAATAGAACAATTCTTCGATGCTTTGAATCATTTATTATGCAAATTACAACTAAAAGAACAAAAAAAACGAATTGTGATCGTGGGAGATTTTAATATTAACATGCTGAGACCATCTGTCATTTCAAGGAAACTAAATGATGCTATGAAATGTCTCAATCTAAAACAAATTGTTAGAAACTACACGAGGCAAGTTAACGGCTCCAACTCATGTATTGATCTCATATTTACTAATCAGATAGAATTCGATCTTGAAATAAAAGACCATGGCATATCGGACCACAAAGGCGTGACATTATCAGTACAGGGCCACTCCTCCCAAACAACACAGAAACCCTGGTACAAGGAAAGTAGGATATTTAGTGACAAAAATATGCTCTCTTTTAGGCAGGCACTGACTGTTATAAATTGGGATAGTATCATATTAGATGAAAACAACGTAAATCAAAATTACCAGACATTTAGTAATAGCCTGCAAAACATATTAAACATGTGTATTCCTAAAAAAAGAATAAGACTTTACACGACATCGAACATAAAAACATGGCTAACAAAAGGCCTAAAAATATCGTGCAAACATAAGAGACAGTTAAAAAAATTTGTTAATACAACGAGAAACGAAACAATTAATAATTTCTATAAAGAATATGAAAAAATGCTGAAAAGATGTATAAGAAAATCCAAAAAGATCAGTCACGCAAATAAAATTGCAAAATCAAATAATAAAACAAAAACAATGTGGAGTATAATAAATAACATCACGCGGAAAAACAAAGAAATACTATTCAAAAACATGGTCTTACAAATTGACGATAAAATTTTAGAATTGCCCCAATTAGTAGCGGACGCTATGAATGAACATTTTGCATCGGTAGGTGAACTATCGCCGCCGCCAAATGGCGCACGCGCCAGCTGCATACCTATACCTACGGATGAGGCCGCGTCGCGACCCGACCTTCCTGCCCGTTCTTTTGTTACTAACTCGATATTTTTAAGTCCAGTTACAGAATGTGAAATATTAAAATTAATTAAACAAATTAAGAACAAAAAGAGTTTCGGTACAGACGAACTACCGTCGGCGTTAATAAAACTGTGCGCTAATGAGCTTGCCGCGCCTTTAACAAAATTGATAAACCAGTCTTTCGAAAATGGCCTTTTCCCAGATCAGCTGAAAATTTCTAAAATAAAACCGATATTAAAATCAGGTGGTAAAGGAACTGATCCGAGCCAATACCGTCCTATCGCGCTATTACCAGCCATCTCAAAAATATTCGAGAAGGCAATGTCAAATCGTGTGTATAATTTTCTGGAGAAATATAAAATACTGGATAAAAACCAACACGGATTCAGAAAACATTACTCAACAACATTAGCAGTATATAAATATATTAGGGATATATTACAGCACGTTGATAATAAGAAATACAGCATAGGATTACTCTTAGATATGAGCAAAGCGTACGATAAAGTTCCCCACAAAATTCTCCTCTCAAAGCTGTATGAAATGGGAATACGCGGTAGGACACACAGCTGGTTCCAATCCTATCTTGCAAATCGTGAACAATATGTACATATAGATCACTATAATTACGACGCCCGAGAAGTAACCGAGATTGCCTCAAAGAGACGTAGCACCGACTGTTCTCTACCACAAGGAAGTGTTTTAGCATGTACCTTGTTTTTGGCATATATAAACGAATTACCAAAAATTCTGGACCCTAATACGACCTGTGTAATGTTTGCTGACGACATATCACTTTTGTTCAGTGCTACAAATAGTACAGAGAGTAACACCCAACTCTCTTCTACCTTCAACGCGGTTAGAACATGGCTAGAATACCACAACCTTGAAGTAAATATCAAAAAAACCAAAATAATACAATTTAAGCCCGTGCAGAAAAAACCGTTGGAACTAAACCTAAACATAGATAGCACTCAAATAGAAGAAGTGACAGAATTTAAACTACTGGGAATATACATCGATTCTGGAGTAAACTGGAAGGCTCACATACAAAACTTGAAAACAAAATTAACCAAGTTTATCTATGCACTTAACATGATAAAATTAAACACAGATCTTGAGTCAGCACTTTCAGTTTATTACGCTTACATTTACTCTAGTCTCCGATATGGTGTGGTCTTGTGGGGAGCCAGTACTGACGCACAGGACCTCTTTATCCTTCAAAAAAAATGTATACGTATTCTGGCAAATGTACGGATTCCAAACAGCAGCCGTCCTTTTTTCGAACAATATCAGATACTGACTTTACCATCTATATACATAATGGAGGCTGTCATATTTGTTAGAAAAAACCCCGATCTGTTTGAGGCCAGAATCGATACTTACAAAACCAGGAGCCAGTATAGAAATAAATTAAAAACTCCAAGCTCTAACTTAGCCATCTATAGAAAAGGACCCCATTTTTTGTGTATTCGTATTGTTAACAAAATACCTGATGAGATCAAATTGGAAACGAA
Organism: Thaumatotibia leucotreta; assembly: GCA_025490895.1. Lineage (NCBI taxonomy): Eukaryota > Metazoa > Arthropoda > Insecta > Lepidoptera > Tortricidae > Thaumatotibia > Thaumatotibia leucotreta. Next base: position 22,701 of record JALPQI010009385.1, read on the forward strand.
TGATAATTTATTTCACAAAAAAATGAAAAAATTTCTTATGCACAAATGTTACTATTCAGTGGAGGAGTTTTTTAATGACAAAACAATTTAAAAAACATTTAATTTTTGCTTAAATAAAACTTTTTTTCTCACTGACATTTAATTTAATTATTATGAAGCATACAAATATTAGAAAACTACTCCTACTTATATTTTAATTTGACATCTCATATTTCTATTTCAAATGTTACCTTATAACGACATGACTGAGATTTAGTTTTTAAGATAGATAATAAGACAATTTGTGTGCTCTGACGGGGTGTCATGGAAGCTCTCTGTAAAATTGTAACATCTTATGTACATGACTTAAACAAATAAACATCTTATCTTATCTTATCTTATCTAGCTATCAGGCAGACAATATAATTTAAATACTATGAATGCTGACCATATTTAGTTTTATGAGAATTTATATTCGTACTTGCCAGTTACATATATGACAACTATCACAAGAAAATAAAAAATAGAAATAGAAATAACTAGGACAGAAAATCTGAATACAAAATTAAAATTACTTAGGTGTAAAGGACTCTAAGTGTCGACATAATATACATGAAAATAGGAAAAATTAAAATAAAAAGATAATCTCGGAGATGTATAAAGTCTCCAAGTGTCAAGACTACATATTAGTAATACGAAAAAAAAACTAAGATAATGACTATCTTACGTCAGATCTATAATTAATGAAGACAAAATGAAACATTAGTATGATAGTAAATATTCACTTATGTATATGATATGATTTACCGAACACGTTAAGGTACTGGCTTAAAAGCATCCTTATCATTTATGAAGTCGTTAACGGTATAATACGCCTTACTTATCAAGTAGCGCTTAACCTGAGACTTGAATTTATGCTGTGGCAAATTTGTTAAATCACTAGGAATTTTGTTATAAAAACGTGTACAGTTCCCAACGAAAGACGCACTAACCTTACGGAGACGGTGGGCCGACACAGCCAGCTTATGTTTATTCCTAGTGTTAAAGTTGTGAACGTCACTATTCTTCTTGAATTCATGAATGTTTTTACGAACATACATAATATTGTCCAGGATGTATTGGCAGGCTACAGTAAGTATGTGTGCCTCTTTAAATTTCTCCCTAAGGGAGACCCGAGCACCTAGTTCGTAAATGGAGCGCACAGCTCGCTTTTGTAGCACAAAGATGGTCTGAATATCTGCCGCTTTCCCCCACAACAAAATCCCGTATGACATGACACTGTGGAAGTAGCTGAAGTATACCAGCCTAGCCGTCTCGACGTTCGTCAGGTGCCTGATTCGCCTCACTGCATATGCGGCAGAGCTGAGTTTGCCGGCCAATGCTGCCACCTGTGCATGCCATTGTAGTTTAGAGTCTAACGTCACACCCAAAAAAACTGTCTGATCTTCAAATTCCAGTGATTCACCATTTACTTTGATCATACTGTTGCTTACCTGCTTAACATTGGGTAAGGTAAATTTAATGCACTTAGTTTTCTTGGCGTTCAAAAGTAAGTTATTTACTGTAAACCAGTTTACAACAGTAGATAGCGCTTCATTAATGGTATCAAAGCTCTTTTCTTTTCTATCCACTTTAAATATGAGTGACGTGTCATCAGCAAATAATACAATGTCATGTTTCTCTCGCACAAGGTTAGGAAGATCATTAATATATACCAAAAACAAAAAAGGGCCCAAAATTGATCCCTGAGGTACTCCAAGAGCCACAGGCGACCCGCATGATTGAGTTCCATTAATAACCACTCGCTGTGTCCTATCCGAAAGATAAGAAGATATAAGCTCAAGGGCAACATTTTTAACCCCATAATAGCTTAATTTCCTTTTTAAATTTTCATGGTCAACACAATCAAAGGCTTTCGAAAGATCACAGAATATTCCAACAGCATCTTGAGCTTTATCCCAGGCGTCAAAGATGTGTTTAAGGAGGACAGCGCCGGCTTCAGTGGTAGATCGGCCACTAGTAAATCCAAACTGATTACTATTGAGCAATTTGTTACGATTAAAGTGGGAAACTAGTTGATTTAGAATGAGTTTTTCAAAAACTTTACTTAGCGCTGGTAATATTGAAATTGGTCTGAAGTTTGAAGGGTCTGTTTTAGTTCCTGATTTAAACAAAGGTATAATTTTGCTGTGTTTCATTAAATCAGGAAAGACTCCAGTATCTATACAACTGTTGAAAATATCAGCTAAATAAGGTGCAATTGATTCAATAATGGAATGTAGTACTTTGACCGAAAGGCCCCAGAGATCTTCAGTTTTCTTAACGTTTAGTGATTTGAACGTTTTTATTACCAAGTTTGGGGTAACATAATCAAATTTGAATACATTAGTACATTCCACTGAATTTGACTCCAAAAGTGATTTAGCTATATCTGGCGATGAATTTAATGATTTGGTGGTTTCTACGGGTATATTAGAAAAAACCCTCTCAAATTCATCCGCCACTTCAAGGTCGGAACATATTAAATCATTATTAATTTTTAAGCTGTAGTGCGGATCTTTAATCTGACGTTTTCCGGTTTCACTATTAATAACTTGCCACACAGCTTTAATCTTATCACTCGAATTCTGGATCTTTTTCGACAGGTAATCTGCTTTAGCTGCGACACAAATTCGCTTAAAAGTTTTTGAATAATTCTTAACATACTCTAGAAATTCCGGCCTCTTATCTGTGGCTTTAAGGTGATATAAATCATAGAGCCGGCGTCTTTTCTCATGAATATCCGGTGTAGCCCAATCAGCGAATTTAGTTCGCGCCTTGCCTTTGAGTTTCTTTGTTTTAAAACAGGAATCAAATTCCTTTTTTATGCAAAGGAATAATTCGGAACACAAGCAGTCAGGGTCTTCCTGTTCAAACTTTAGATGACGTAATTGTTTCACAATATTCTGATTAAATAAATCCAACCGCTTCTCAGAAATAGGTCTACACATAGACTCTTGCGGAACTTCTTCCACTCTTCCCCTGAAGGAGGCACGTTGTCCACAGTGGTCAGAACTTAAGTTATTTATTATGGACTTATTAATCGCATTGCTGTTACTGAAGATATTATCTATGCAAGTTGCGCTGGTTGGCGTAATTCTAGTTGGTTCACAAAAGAGGTGTACTAAATTAAATGATTTAAAAGTATTAACAAGGCTTGTCGAAGTATGTGTTTTTTCAAGCAAGTTAACATTAAAATCGCCACACACAATAATATATTTTTTACTCCTAAAAACACTAGCAAGAACTTCATCCATGACTGATTCGAACAAGCTAAAGTCTGCCGAGGGAGGCCTGTACACGCTCACAACAATAAATTTTTCCAACTCAACGCAAGCGAGCTCGATATGTCGCTCAATAGATTTCTCAACAATGTCTTTACGTTCTTTACTTTTCAAATTATGTTTCACCATTATCAAGGAACCTCCGCGGATACAAGACTTTCTGGAAAATGAACTCACTATACTATGATCGGTGAAGTTAAACATAAATTCATGACTCTTAAGCCAGTGCTCTGTTATACAAAGGATATCAACATTAGCAGATTGTAAAAACAACTCAATCTCGAGTTCCTTACTATTGAAACCCTGTATATTTTGGTGAACTAAGTTAATCAGATCATCATTTACTAAATTAATACTAACGTTATGGTCGGTAGGCACGGAGCCGGTTAAATCACACGTTGTCGGAAGAGCTAGTTTAAATTTTTCAACGGCTCCGATTTGGATTCCGCGCTACAATATAATGGCGGAGTTCTCTTACAACTATTAACGACCGTCGCGCTAGCCACGACGGGGTCTACAATATTGTATGCCAACAAATCGGCACAATCACGCAAGCACCTTCTAGGAAGGAATGTTCTATCGACCGGCATAATAAAATCTTCAATAAAATTATTCGTTTCAAAATACGAAATCGTACGGCCGTACAGAGAGAGTCTATACAATATAGAGTTAAGATAGTCCACTTTCGTATTTACGTCACCGGACATTCTGTGAGGCAACGCGCAGATAATTATTTTCCCAACTCCCCGCCGGTCGATCTCCGACAGGGCGGCCGATAATCTTATGACATCCCGTTTAGTGACATCCACACTATTCCCCAAGAACACGACGAGCGTGGAGCGGCCGTCGAAAACGTCAGCCGACATACAGTCGACCAGGCGGTCGACGGAGGCCCCCGGGAGACAGGTGTTGACGACGCTCTGCGACAGGCGGTTCGCCAGCTTCTGATTGAAAAGAATGCCGAGAGGAAGGAGCCAAGCACTGGAGAAACTAGATCCGCACCACACTCAACTTTCGGGTTGCTGAAGCGGTCCACGCTGCCGAAGATTGGAGTCGTTGGTGGAAGATCGTGAAAGAGAAATTGATGAATTGATTTATCATACACAATTGCAAAATGGCATCTTGGCTAAGCTTGCTAGTCACCGGGGCGTGGGGGGCTACAGTTTCTATGGGAGGCACAGTGCATACTGTATCATCCTCAGCCTATGTTAGCCCACTGCTGGACGTAGGCCTCTCCTATTAACTATGCGTACGCATTAGGAGGTAAATGCCCATAATCACCACGCTGGGCAAACGGGTTTTCGATCGCAGTAATGTGTGCACTACTATGACATTGATGACGCTGCTGCCCATCATCGATCTTCTATTAAAGAATGGTCAGTGACACTTCCATCACTTAGTCGACTCTTACGACATCCGCGGGAAGAGTTGGGGTGATGATAAATGTACTGCCGTCACCACACGACCAAATTGCATACTGTATATTAGTACTATTTTTATACTTACCAAGAGTGACGTAAATAAACAAACAAGTGCACAACATTCCCAAGTATGAGAAGCCAGTTACATGGCGTAAAGTAATGACATCACCGTGATGTAACGGCGTGATTCATCGCTCCATTGATTTTATGTGCTGTTTACCGTACAAGTTTGGCGATGCCGTGAAGTTATGGCTATTGGGACTGATTACAGCATTATATTAAGTCGGTAAGGCACTTATTTTTACGAACGAAGCGTTGCCTCTCTCTTGCACTAGTGAATTCGTATATAAGTGTGACAGGCAGGCAACACTTCGTTCAATGATCGCGGTAGGGCCGCTTGTCCCACCCCACCAGTAGCGATGAACGAGCAATATGCTGTAAATACCTAAAACGAATACCTACACTCTATCTAAAGGTGTATGTATATCCTGAATGCACTATATCAAATCGCTATCTGTAATGTACTGTCTCGGCATGACTGTGCATGTTTAATTCCTTTGATAATACAACATTTTATACTGCGACCATATATAACATGGACGTCTAACGCCAGCTCAAAAATGCCCCCGAAAACAATTGATCAATTGTGCCAAGATGGGCAGGACATTAGCGCCTTTCTTAACACCGCGCATATTTCGGCGCAACAAATGACAAATGTTTATAGAATATAGCCAATCAAAACTTTGATGTACCAATCACAACTATTTTTAAATGGCGGTTTAAGTTTTTATAGGTTGACATTGAAATTTAGTACCGTGATGCATTGAAGAGGGGGTGACACTTGTCAACTAAAATTGAGGACCGTTTTTGAAAGGCAATTTAATATGGCGTGCGGCTTCCATGTTTTATTTGTTCGTAGATTTTATAGATAGGTAACTAAAGAACTCCCACAACTTTGCCACTTTGAAAACTGAAGCTGAAAACTCAGACCACTCTGCAATTTTGTCAAAGTGAGGTTATAATATAAATCAGCTTGTATGAAATCTTTTGCTACTTGATTTGTCTACTATAGTGGCTTAGGGTTCCAATAGGTTATTATTGTAGATAAGGGCTAGAAAATTTGCCGCATCGACCGGTTGCGATCTATTGTGGCAGCCCTGTTTTATAGTTCATTACTAATACCCGTTGAGTCTAGGAAGTTCCAGATTCTTTGGGCTGTAATATTCTGTACCTCGTGAGGTTGAAGTACCTGCCTACCTAGGTGAATACTTCTTTTCTACATTAGTGGCCATTAATCACGTCATACTGATGACGTGATTAATGGACAAGCCCTAGGTGCACTGCAGTAATGGTGCGGATATGGTTTGGGGCAAAGAAGAGATCTCTCGGTGGGCACACTCGGCCGTTTAGTACCGTTTGGTAGCCAGATTTGATAGCTGACTGCCAAATGGGAAATATGGTTCCCCGCCTGGTAGCCAGCTATGAAATGGGAATAATTTTCCCATCTCGTAGCCGGATTTGGTACAAAACTGGCTACAAATCTGTAATAAGTCCCGATTTAAAGCCAGTTACCTATTGGGATTTTATTCCCATTTCGAAGCTGGTAACGAAACTTTCAGGGGCGTAGCTACTGCCGTAACTGCCGTATCAATTATACGGGGCCCCCGGGCCACGGGGGCCCCCAAAGTGTGTAAGGAAAAAGAATAAAAACTTTCTAATTTATATTACCTCCATATAAGGGCCTCCAAAAAAATTTTATACTGGGCCCCGACAAGGCACGCTACGCCACTGGAAACTTTGGCTACCAAACGGTACTAAAAGCACTCGGCGCCCCACTGTGGCTGTATTATTACTTTATTAGGGACTAAAATGGAGTTCCTTGAGCCAGACCTTTATCCAGCATTGAGCGTTCCGGGTGAAATGATGATACCATTTACACTCATCTGCTTGAGCATTCATTTGTCAGCCTCCGTAGCCTAGTTGGTAGTGACCCTGCCTACGAAGCTGGAGGTTCCGGGTTCGAATCCTGGCGAGGGCATTGTTGTGTATTTATTTATCACAAATATTTGTTCCTTGATCATGGCCATCTTGTATTTAAGTATCTATTATATATATCGTCGCTTGGTACCCACACCACAAGCCTTAATTGAGCTTACCATGGGCCTAGGTCGATTTGTGTAAGATGTCCCAAGATATTTATTTAATCGTTAACCTTATTACCACGACATGGCGTCTTTTAACTATCTTTCGGTTTGTAGGTAATGATTTTATGTGATAAAGATTGCATGAAATAATCAAACTGATAAGCCTTATTGAGGACCGGGAAGTGAATCATACGGCAGTGTCGTATTTTAAAACAATAACAGAGGTGTTTTGTGTTAAAACTCGTTTTTTAAAGTGTCTGGCAATGAGTTAATGAAGTTTGATAATGAAGTTAAAAATATTGGGTTTAGGTAAGTTTTAAGTATCACACGATTGACTCGCACGATGCACTTGACAAGAGTAAGAATACATTTATCAGTATCACCACCCCAACTCTTCCCGTGGGCGTCGTACGAGTCGATTAAAGGATTAAATTATCAGTATTGTCACTGGCGATTCATTGAAGTTTGATGATGGTCAGCAGCGTCATCGTAGTGGTCATACTATTGCGATCGCCAATCCGCCCAGCGTGCCGGTTAGGGGCATTACCTCCAATTGGAGGAAGTTTATTCTACTTTTTAGTATTTGTTAAAATTTTCAGCTGTCAAACTATCCCGGTTCAGAATAGACAGCGGATCCTTAGTAATAGGGTCCCGTTTTACCATTTTTGTACGAATCCCTAAACAACGGACAGACTGACAACGAAGTGATCTTATAAGGGTTCCTTTTTCCCAGGTACGGAACCCTACAAATTAATTACAATGGCATTTTGATTTTACTTATCCCATCGTATGTTATCTGTCAAAAATGTACCACTGTAAAATATACCCCTGAAACAAAAATCTAATTTCCAATTACATTGGTGACAGACGAAGGTGACGACGTCTCCACAGTTGAAGGGATAATGTTTATGTATAGGGTGTTTCATTTTATTAACATTATTTCACATCACATCTCATGATCCTATCTCAGTCCACTGCTGGACGTAGGCCTCTCCATTAGGTGTACGCGTATGAACTCATTAGGAGATAAATGCCCATAACTGGGAACTGGGGAAGCGGATTAGCGATCGCAGAAGTATGTCCACTATGACGACTGCTGCCCGTCATCGTTATTAATGTTCAGTGACTTTTAAATCCCTTAGTCGACCCTTCTCGACCGGATAAAGGAGAGGAGGTGCCTGTTGACAATCATCGCCAACAGAAGGGGGAAGATGTTAGGACACCTTATACGACACGACGAATTAATTAAGACCATCATAGAAAGAAAAGTAGAGGGGAAGAGGAAAAGAGGAAGGCCGAGAAGGGCGTACATGGACCAAGTGAAAGAAAAAGTGGACGTCGTGTCGTATCAGGGTCTTAAGGAAAAGGCACTGGAAAGGACCACATGGAAATTGCTCCACAGACAAGAGCCCTGCTCTTAAGTTTATGATGAGTGGACTCTTACGACACCCACAGGAAGATTTGGGGTCGGGACAAATGTATTCTTGCTGTCGTCACCGCGCGGCGGGCATTACAATTTAAATCGATATAGTTTGGAACAACCTTAGTTACTTAGCCTCCGACCTTCACCTAAAACGGCATGTGGTCTCAGCCCAACCCTAACCTAATGCCGGTTCTATTCCCCGCCCTACAAGATAGATACATTCTTTATAGAATTGGGAAACGGCGCGTGACCGTGAACCTATTTTAGGGTTTCGTAGGAGTATAAAGTATTGTACTTATTTGTATACGTTTATTACCCTGATATTTTTTCCTTAATGATAACCCTATAGCCACTCACTTGCTTTGATTTTTGCGATAGACTCTATGTCTATGTATAATAAGAGTATTGACATGTAACAAAAGCTACATGAAGCAAGTGAGTGGCTAGGTATCTCTACAGGTATCTCTACAGGGTGCCTATCAGGAAGGGGAAAAATATTAACAGCATATTCCTGAGGCTCAAAGAAGCAAGAAATGTAATAACATTTTCGGTCAAATCTGTAAAAAGAAATATTTTTTTAATAGTTAGCATTGATTTAGAATATATAAGTGAATCCCCAAACAGCTCAAAAAAATGGCCCCAAAAATGGGCTGCAGAAGTAAATATTGCGGTCCTTTTGCTCCGCTATTCAGTTCTGACAGTTGACATTTGGTCACCTTACGGTATAGCATCATTGTTCCTTAAACATAAAAAGTTTCTATTATTTTGCGGTGTTGTTCGCAAATTTGACACTTATTGCTCACTTCACAAAGTTTTTTATTCTTTGAGTTTTTTTTATTATAGTTTATTGTAAGTGAGCGTTATTAGCTTCAACTGAAACATGATAGAAATGACTTTTAGTGCCACTTTTCTTGTTTTTTTTGTTTGGCTCTGTGCGTCCATTTTTTATTTAATGTCATTGATAGTTAGTTACATCATCAGCCTATCTCAGTCCACTGCCGGACGTAAGCCTCAATCCCTTAGTCGACTTTTACGACACCCGCGGGAAGAGTTGGAGTGATGGCAAATGTATTCTTACTGCCGTCACTTCACGGCTAAGTTAGTTAGTTATACGTAATTCAATGTAGTATTTATGTTACAGCGCAACTGAAATGGCTGGTGACAGACGCATGTAGCAACATGTCTTCAGTGAAACACTCTGGCGATCCGGCGGCAGCGGAAAAACGTAAGTTGACATCTAAACATCTTAATGTAGATGCTTCAGCGAGAGTGTGCGGCGTGCATGAGGGAACATACCAAAAACACGTGCCCCGTTTCGGGGTGAGGGGGTTTTCGATATACCACAATTGGGCACCGACCCGGGGGAAGGGGGTCAGTTTTTAGGGCCTACGCTAGCTTAGGCCCTGGTTTTTCTGGCCGGCGACCGGCGACCGACGCGTGTCCGCCGCCGACGACGTTCGAATGTTTTGTTCGCGAATGTTTGGGGGTGGTTTCTCTGACACGTCGTCGGTTACCCGCTGCCGGCGATGTTTCAGAGAAACCACCCTCAAACCGGTCGCCGGCCAGAAAACCCACGGCCTAACTTAGCGTCCGCGTCCGCTTAGTCCACTCCGGTTATATTACTTTGACTGTTACGACTTTTCTCCAAACTATTTTTCGTCACACATGCTGTCTAAGCGCGCCATTGCTTACGCGCGTAGCGGGAGTAATAGAAAAGTGAAATTCCCTAGGGAGTAATAGAAATGTCAGTACGTCATTTAATAATATTATGTCTTAAAACTTATTTTTTTGTCGGCAAGTGTGATGAAAAACATTGTATGCATCACGGTCGGTAAGCGGAAACTAACTCGAG
>JALPQI010009386.1:0-51211 GCA_025490895.1 Thaumatotibia leucotreta
AAAAAAAGAGAAGAAAATTGTGCCGCCATCTTGGATCTTAAAATGGACCCTAAATTCGGGTTCCACGTATGAGTATTAGTCGAAAACGAGTACAATGACAAAAATGACAAAAAAAAGAAAAAAATTGTGCCGCCATCTTGGATCTTAAAATGGACCCTAAATTCGGGTTCCACGTATGAGTATTAGTCGAAAACGAGTACAATGACAAAAATGACAAAAAAAAAGAAAAAAAATGTGCCGCCATCTTGGATCTTAAAATGAACCCTAAATTCGGGTTCCACGTATGTGTATTAGTCGAAAACGAGTATAATGACAAAAAAAGAGAAGAAAATTGTGCCGCCATCTTGGATCTTAAAATGGACCCTAAATTCGGGTTCCACGTATGAGTAGTAGTCGAAAACGAGTACAATGACAAAAATGACAAAAAAAAAGAAAAAAATTGTGCCGCCATCTTGGATCTTAAAATGGACCCTAAATTCGGGTTCCACGTATGGGTATTAGTCGAAAACGAGTACAATGACAAAAATGACAAAAAAAAAAGAAAAAAAATGTGCGGCCATCTTGGATCTTAAAATGAACCCTAAATTCGGGTTCCACGTATGTGTATTAGTCGAAAACGAGTATAATGACAAAAAAAGAGAAGAAAATTGTGCCGCCATCTTGGATCTTAAAATGGACCCTAAATTCGGGTTCCACGTATGAGTATTAGTCGAAAACGAGTACAATGACAAAAATGACAAAAAAAAAGAAAAAAATTGTGCCGCCATCTTGGATCTTAAAATGAACCCTCAATTCGGGTTCCACGTATGTGTTTTAGTCGAAAACGAGTACAATGACAAAAATGACAAAAAAAAGAAAAAAATTGTGCCGCCATCTTGGATCTTAAAATGGACCCTAAATTCGGGTTCCACGTATGTGTTTTAGTCGAAAACGAGTACAATGACAAAAATGACAAAAAAAAGAAAAAAATTGTGCCGCCATCTTGGATCTTAAAATGGACCCTAAATTCGGGTTCCACGTATGTGTTTTAGTCGAAAACGAGTACAATGACAAAAATGACAAAAAAAAAGAAAAAAATTGTGCCGCCATCTTGGATCTTAAAATGGACCCTAAATTCGGATTCCACGTATGTGAATTAGTCGAAATCGAGTATAATGACAAAAATTGCAAAAATGTGTCGCCATCTTGGATCTAATGGACCCTACAGTCGGATTCCGACTGTACATACCTGTATCATCATCATCATCATCATATCAGCCGAAAGACCACAGTCAGTCCACTGCTGAACATAGGCCTCCCCCAAAGATTGTCACAATGACCGGTCCTGCGCCACCCGCATCCAGCGGACTCCTGCGACCTTCACCAGGTCATCGGTCCACCTTGTGGGGGGCCTACCCACGCTACGCCTTCCGGTACGCGGCCGCCACTCACGAACCTTCCCGCCCCAACGGCCATCGGTTCTACGCGCAATGTGCCCCGCCCTCTGCCACTTCAGTTTAGCGATTCGGAGTGAAAATAATATTAAAATTCGCACGTCCTAACATTAAAGTAATTAAAAAGTAATCTAGAAGTATGGTCAACGATTCCAGTAATTTTGAATCGACATGTTGATTCCAAAGTATTAGTAATGCTAATATGCTATAGATTATTACTGACTCCTTCATACGTCATTGTAATATTCCGTTTCACGACATTACATTACAAGTAATATGCTACCCATAAGTACATTACAAAGTAAAATCAAGTAATATTGTAATCGGGAATTGATTACGAAATGCCCAACTCTGGCTATCAGATCCCGTGTAGCTACGTGAAAATGGTCTTAGAAGACCTTCCCGCGATTTTCAATTAAAGAAGATTAGCGTTTTCAGATTTTGGAAAAAGTATACAGGGTGCGAGGAAATGGTCATTTTTGATAAACTTTTTTTTTGATGCCAATCGATCCTGTTTCTGTTCAGGATCAAAAGCTTGTATGGGATCAAAAAAAAATTTTCGGCTAGAAAAGCCGGAAATCGGGATTTAAAATTCCCATACAAATTGCATGAAAATTAAAATTATTTTTTCACGCCTAATTTTTTTATGCCAATCGATTCCATTCCTATTCATTACCAATAGTTTCCTAGGGGCCAACTTACGGCAACGTAAAAAAAAAAAACAAAAATAAAAAAAAACCTTTTTCATACATTGATTATGAGAAAAAAGTGAAAATTAATTACATTATCTGTGGCGCTAATTAATGTTGCTAATGATTTCATACAGTATTATTATTATCATTTAGCATAGGATGACTAATTATCGTGACAGATAAAGTAATTAAGGTTTCACTTTTTTTTCCATAGTAAAAGTATGAAAACGGTTTTCTTGAAATTTTGGATTTTTTGTACATTGCCATAAGTGGACCCGTAGGAAACTATTGGTACTGGGTAGGAATGGAATCGATAGGCATAAAAAAATAAGGGTGAAAAATAATTTTTAAATTTCATACAATTTGTATGAGAATTTAAAATCTCGATTTGTGGCTTTTCTAGCCGAAAAATTTTTTTGGTCCCATACAAGCTTTTGATCCTGAACAGAAACAGGATCGATTGGCATCAAAAAAAAAGTTTCTCAAAAATGACCATTTCCTCGCACCCTGTATACTTTTTCCAAAATCTGAAAACGCTAATCTTCTTTAATTGAAAATCGCGGGAAGGTCTTCTAATACCATTTTCGCATAGCTACACGGGGTCTGGTAGCTGCCCTCACTGACCCAAAATCTTTTTCCACCCTGTATAACAGCTTACCTAATCATATTAAATTAATGAAACCTACTGACTTTAAGCGAACTTTAAATAATTATTTATTAGAAAATTGTTTTTATAGTGTAAAAGATTTCATGACATATAATAATCAACAAAGACATTGTAATACCTAATTAATTAGAAATGTAATTATGTAATATTATAAAACTTAAAATGCATACAGCGATGTTAAGGATCTACATTTGCATGTCGTGTGACAACGATAGGATACTGTACTATTTGACTACACAAACACCCTGTAACTAGAAATAAGTATTCTTGCAAATAAACAAATTATTATTATGTTTGTATCTCTTTTTCATCACGGGCCTATAAATCCCGGTCCTTTGATAGGCTTGCGCGGGGATACAGATCCAACACGTAGAGGCCCTTTGGAGAAATTTGCTGTGTTTTACACCTGCTGCAACCCATTCACGGGCACAAAAATAGATATCCGTGAACCGGTCCCAGCAGGCGTATAGAGACTATTGAGAAGGAATGGAAAAGACTAATGGGCTATGGTGATGGAGGATGGATGGATCAGAAATGGAGCTATAGAAAAGAGGTCCGGACACCTGCCATAACAATGATTTTTTTTGCTATCGAGGCAGGCGGTGACTCGCCGCCGACTAGATGGGCCCCCGTAAATGCCGTCACAAGAGACAGCCAGGGGCAACACCGGTGTAGGCGGCTCAGGAGTGTAGAGAGGTGTACACCGCTTTCTGCGCAGGGGCTTGACAGCCGCTGCACCAACTCGCGACTTATGCAAATTAACACTTCCACCCCTGGAGCATATAGCTCTGACGACTCCTCTCTGGACGGCCAGTTAAGGCAAGCCAGAGCTGAGAGTCCTACGGGTCCCCTTGGGGTTCCACTCCGACCGACGAAGACACGCCGGAGGCGGGGACCCTGACCGACTCTCGGGAGCACTCGGGTCCGTGGGGTCGTTACTCCCCAACAGCTCGCCACAAGCTGCCCTGCGGCCTTATTGTTATTATTATAATTATTATAAGCAAGTGTTCAAAATGTTGGCCGTGGTTATCTAAACACGCTGTTGCCCGTTTTTGAATGTTTCCTTCGATATTTCCCAACACAAGTCTGTAGTTCTCACTTTTAAGTTCATCAAATGCACTTATTATTAGATTTTTTAAGTCTTTTAAATTTTGGGCCTACCCTCACCCCACAAAAACAGTCACACGGGGTCAAATCTGTTGACCTGGCTGGCCATAGCTATAACACTGGCATTTTCCAGGCGGGGCACACTTTCTTCAGCGTATAGCCGCTGGGCTGCCACTGCATTTTCCCCAATGAGAAAATAACTACGAACCATTTCGTACGAGCAATTTCCGACTGCAGGTAGTACGATGCGGCGCGCGCGCACATACCTACGTCAACCGTGACACTGACCGTCCCTGACCTAGTCACCGAGATTGAGGTAACTGCTATGTTGCCAACTCGTGCGCAGGTCGCTCACCCCTTTCCGCCGCCCTCTGCGTCCCGCACCCCGTTGACGACTTATCATTAGTAGGCCCATTATTTTGCATTTGCATGAAGGATAAATTAATAATAAATGAAAAAAAAAATGACAATTTTATTTGATAAATGTAATCTATTATCGATACCAAATATGTGGGAAAATTTATTGTACCGGTGAAAAAATAACCCTGTATTTCCTGCATTTTGCGCTTATCTTTTACTGTAATTGTACAAAGTTTAGCGTCTTACTTCTCAATTCTTCTCAGTTTTCGATTTAAAAAAAAACGTTCCTGTTAGGGAATCCAGCGATAGGGCATGCGCCTTTCAATCCATAAACCCCAGTTCGTAACAGTACCAGGGTGTTTAGACAAGTTGCCAATCGCTAACGCTTAATCGTCAATCGTAAACGAAACGCAGCTATCTGTCTTTGTCGCACAAATATAAAAGAGTGACAGAGAGGGAAAACCAAGACATGCTACTAAGCGCAAGCGATTGGCAACTTGGCTAAGCATCCAGTTACTCGGAACTAAATAAATAATGCATAATACCAATCGCTTTGGTAAAGAAAAATTATCGTGAACAAACCGGACAAATTATAATTCAAAAACCGGACTGATCCCAATAAGGTCTAGTTTTCTCTCTGGTTTGCAATTGCTTTTGGAAATGAAGAAAGAAAAATGTAATGGAATAATTAGACTTGTTTTGGAATATTGTTTGGAGCGTTAGGACTATGTACACACCGTGGGCTGTTTAAGCCCGACCCGACCGATTATGTAAATGCTAGTTTTATGCATAACATTTACTTTTTATGTTAATATACATTCAAAAGCTTAAAAAAAATTTTTTTTTGCCAATAATGACAAAAGTCGTATGACATTTTTTGTTTGTGTTTACATCAAAAATGCGTGGTTAAAATCTTTCGGGTTTAATTAAACAGCCCACGGTGTATACAGTGTGTTAACATGATGCAGGCATTTATTGAAACCGAGGTATGCGATGTAGGTTTTTAGCCAAACCGTGTGCATTATTTGATTCAAAACTCTAATTTTAAAAGTAATTAACTTTCTAAGAAAAGTTAATTGAGAAGCAATGAACTTCAAAATGAATCGTTAATTTGCAATTGACAATGACATATCGCAGCCACTCGCAACGTTTGACAATTAAGCAGTACACGCGTTACATTGATCGTTCGGAGGAAATAAACTTAATTGTACGGTCAATTTAAATATTTGTCAAATGTTAATAATTGAAAACGATTGCTAGTAATGCGTATTACTACCCATTCTCGTAAAAGCCCGGGTCATGGTAACACCCTGTAGTTAGGTGGTTTTACGATACCTATATCTTATTATAGAGACGCAAACTGTCATTTTACTATGTCAATTGGAGAATGTGTGTTACAGTAGAACATTTGTTATATATTTTATTGGCAATTTTATCTCTAAGAATAAGTATGTTACACATGTGAACTTGCAATCGATTCTAGATTGTATAAGTCTAGACATAAGCTGCAAACTTAAATATTCAAGGTTTCACACGTTGGTTATTCTGGTATGGAAGTTATAGCACAAATTTATCGATGTTATTTCGTACGTGACGTCTCGTCGTTCTAGTATTGATCGATCTTGATCATAAATACATTGTATGTGTATGTAATTCACTATAGAGGGTAATACTATTTAGGTGGGATACATAGAGAAAACACGCGTTCGAAAACATTGTCTGGGTCGCGTTTTATAAAGTTACAATTTACAATTTCGCTGTTTGCCTCTCTTTTCAGCCAATATGTGCGTGCGGTAGAGAGGCAAATAGCGAAATTGTAAATTGTAACTTTATAAAACGCAATCCTGGTTAGTAGTGGTAGTTTTATTGGTGTTATTGATTACATTTACAGGCATTATACTCGTATATACACTTGAGTTCAAATAATTCGAGTAAATATAAATTCAAACAGAAAGTACTGCAAATATGAGGATTTCAAACATATTTATAAAATCTCATATTTTAAAGACAAACGGGTCTTAATCGCGTAAACTTACGTTTAATTATATCCTGACGTTTCGGGCATGACGTTACACCCGTGGTCGCAGGCAGACTTCAACGTCAGGATATAATTAAACGTAAGTTTACGCGATTAAGACCCGTTTGTCTTTAAAATATGAGTGATAATCGTGAAAGTTTAAATCAATATATATTTATAAAATATTTACAAGATACATAATAATCAGAGATCGGACAAATTTTAATGTGCGTCATTGTTCGCAATAATATGGACATGACTACAAAATTGAATAAATTAATAACTAAACGAATAATTTTCTGAAATTCTATGTCCAGTCGAAGACAAAATAAGGGGTATACAAAACCGTTCAAAAATATGTCCCAGTGCACTCTAATTCTGTGTAATAAGAACGTCGTAA
The DNA here is from genome assembly GCA_025490895.1 of Thaumatotibia leucotreta. Classification (NCBI taxonomy): domain Eukaryota; kingdom Metazoa; phylum Arthropoda; class Insecta; order Lepidoptera; family Tortricidae; genus Thaumatotibia; species Thaumatotibia leucotreta. Next base: position 6,677 of record JALPQI010009386.1, read on the forward strand.
CATATTTATGAACGGATTCTTTCGATACTTATTTTTGCACTTGACTGTCCAAGCCTTAAGATGATTATTTACAAAGGCAATTCCAGCTATGCCACTGATGTTCATAAAGGTCAGAAACGGTGCATTAGATCCATTTGTAAGCTAAGACGCACTGACAGCTGTAGACCATATTTTAAGCAACTTAAACTGCTCACTGTATTTGATTTGTACATTCTCGAAACAGCCCTGTTAAAAGAAATATGCACTTATTCACGCACATTACGGGGGCTCGAAACTGTGACAAGATACTCCCAGTACCCGGTAAATCGGCTCTTTTCCAAAAAAGTATTTTCGGAATGGCGCCGAAAATATATAATTGTTTACCGAAGTCACTAAGGCTGATAGATGACGAAATTATTTTTAAGAAAAACCTAGTTAAGTTTCTAAGTGAACATAGTTTTTACTCTGTAACGGAATTTCTTGACATAAAGCAATACAATGACTAATACAATTATCTATACTATTTGATACGAGTATTTGACAATTTGGATTTATTATATTAATATCTAGTATTAGGCAGTTACTTTTCTCTATTGACATTTAAATGTATAATGACATACAATCTATTATATGTAATTTTGACCTACCCTCTATTTTGATATTTTAATTTTTATTATTTTCTAAGTATAAATTATCGAAGGTAGGGTACCTATGTTGACATTTTGTAGCTTTCATTTTATTTGTTTACTTTTGCATGCCTTTGGTCGAATGCACTGAAACTTTGTAACCTTAAGATCTTTTATGTACGTGTGTTCTAGCAAATAAAAAGTTTGAAGTTTGAAGTTTGAAAGGTTTTCATAGCTACCGGTGTCAAGAAGGTATTTTTTTGAAAATGATTAAATGATTAATTATTTAATCGATTTTGGAGTCATGTCCTTAATTATTGCGAACAATGACTTACATTTGTCCGATCCCTGATAATAATTATGTATACTGAAATCGGCTATACTCTGGAATGATTTCTCGCCTGTGTTTCCGGACCGTTACGACCTTCAAATCTTCAAGAAAAGAGCGTATTCCCATCTTAAAGGTCGGCAACGCACTTGTAATACCACGGGTGTTGCGGGTGTCCATGGGCGAGGGTGGTCGCTTACCATCAGGCGATACGTCTGCTGGTCTCTTATACCATTAAAAAAAATACATGTTGAGATCAGACTGTACGAATTTCCCTGATTTTTACATTTAATCCAAATGGGCATTGCAATAAAATGTACATAGTTATGGCCTTAATCAAAACAAAATCACGATCGCGTCCATTGTATTTGTCAGCCTCCGTAGCCTAGTTGGTAGTGACCCTGCCTACGAAGCTGGAGGTTCCGGGTTCGAATCCCGGCGAGGGCATTATTTGTGTATTTATTTATCACAAATATTTGTTCCGTGGTCATGGCTGTCTATCTATTTAAGTATCTATATGTATCTATCTATTATATATATCGTCGCCTGGTACCCACATAACAAGCCTTATTTGAGCTTACCGTGGGACTAGGTCGATTTGTGTAAGATGTTCCAAGATATTTATTTATTACGAAAGTTAGTCATCATAGTAATTATAGTATACATATGTACTCTGTCCAACAACCTTTGGCAGTCCAAAAAGGTGACATGTAAAAAAAAAGTAAGCGCGTATTGTTGATACTTAGCTCAAAATTTTAATTTGTGGCCTTTTTTCCCTGCCAAAAATCGTTACACACCATTTAACTACGTTTGTTTGCGTTTGTAAATTGCTGTACCCTGATACACGTACATATTATACACACTTACATAAACACACACACCCATGCGTAATATTTCAAACTTTGTTGCATTTTGTTTCCCTTCTTTTAGTTTTAAATGCATCTCCGTGCTAGTTATAAGATTGTTTTTGTAATGAAGTACCCACTTGCCTTGCGGTTTGCATGTACGCAATTGTAGGTACTTGAACTGTCAAGTTGTGGATATCTTTAATTGGTTTTGTTTACTGTTCATGTTTATAGATTAAGCAATTTGTAGGTACTTGCTGTTAATGTCCTTAATAACTAAATAAAGAAATACGTACCTAATACAAAAATTATGACATTAAATTTTGTTTCCATTAATAGTTATTTGTTGTACAAGGGAGGAAAGTGGTTGTTTAATCATCGTGCCAATATTGAGACCCGAGCTTTGCGAGGGTTTCAAGGCACGATAATTAAACAAACTTTGCTCCCATGTGTAACCCAACATTTTTCCCCACACTAAAGCGAGGAAGCAGCTACGAACGTGTAAATTTTTTTATCAATGCAACAAATCAGTCTTTATTAAATAACTTAGAGTATTTCAAAATGTGCTAGACTTAAGTCCAGAATATGCCAAAAAATAGGCAGAACTCTTAATTTGGTAAATGACTAGGTCTATGTGACTAGATTTTGTTTTTATAATTACAATAAAACCTACCTAAATTAATTAAATTGTCAAAATGTATATGATGTTTAAGTATAAAATCTGTATCCGGCAGCTAAAACATAAATCATTTAAAAAAATGTGTGGGGTAAACTTAAATTGCGTACTTTTTGGTAAGATATTACATAGGGAACTTTCCTTACAAAACTTTACATTCGAGTATTTTTTTATAAGTTGGCAACATTGACATACAAGACGTCAGTGTTAGCGGGTTGCGTTCTGAATGTAAAAGTATACTATCTGGTTTTTATCCAATATGATAAAATTTTGCGATAGGTTTTTATGAAATACTAAAAATCTAATTTATTATCTTGAATAAATGAAATAATCTGGTCTATGATAAAATTTTCATGGTGGCCCTCAAAAAATAATCAGCGAATCATAGCCATACCAGCGTTTGACGTTCCATGGTTTTGAACGTTTCATGGTTCATCTGTCAATTTACTTCCCTCACAAGTGATTAAAATGCAACTTTCCTCACTGAAATTAGTGAGGGAAGTAGGTGTTTCCGAGCTAGTATGGGGAAAAGGCCTTTAACTATGTAGATTTTTTTGTAATCAATCAACCCACCTAAATGTTTTCATATATTTAGCTTTCAGTCACAAACCAAATACTATCGGAAAAATCCGCTTTAAATTGCGTTTCCTCCCTGCTGGTTCCCATCACGCTGATTGTCGGCGGTATATCGAGTTGGGAATCGGGAACACTATAAAATGGAGCACAGGAAGACAGGAAATATCCATTTCTGAATAAATGTGTGCACTTGAGGCTTTTAGAGACAGTAAAGATTATTATTGTTGACGTTCACAATTCTGTAATGCCAGCATGTATGGCCCAGCAAATATCACATACATCATTATAAATGAAAAATAACATGGACTTTAACATTATTAGTATGACTTAACCTCGTAAGGCCCAACGTCCTATTTTTAGGACAACAATACATGGTAAATATCCCGTTTTAGGTCCTACTAATAATCACACACATCATTAGTCTATATCCTACGACCATACATAACATGGACATTTAACGCCAGCTCAAAAATGCCCTCAAAATCAATTGTTCAATTGAGCCAAGATGTGCTTGCGCTTTTCTTAACACCGCGCATATTTCAGCGCAACACTTTTAGGTGCGTTCAAACCAAAAGAGCATTCGCTATTCCAACCCCCCACTCTACGAAATTCGATCGTTACACAAAACGTGATTGGTTGATTTCGTAGATCGGGGGTTAATCAAAACTTTGATGGACCAATCACAACTATTTTTAAATGGCGGCTAAAGTTTTTATAGGTTGACATTGAAATTCATTGCCGTGATGCATTAAAGAGGGGGTGACAACTATCCGGGTGCTGAATTTAGATCAAACGAGCATTCGCTCATTCTATCCCCCACTCTACGAAATTTGTTCGTTACGCAAAATGTAATTCGTCGAAATTCGTTGGCGTTCAAAAGGTTTTAAACTATTTTATGGTAAGGAAAAGTTGCATTGTCTACTATCAACGTTGTATAATTTTCCGGAATTCTAAAACTGCTGTTCTATTTCCTCCCACGTTGTCTTTTCTCAGTATAACTTTTAGTACATGCAATTAAGAACAATGCAAACTCGGTTTACGGCGAATCCGCAAATAACCAGTCTTATCAGGATAGCCGCAGCCACGAAGCTTTTTATTAATGTTAAAAACACTGCATTTTAAATTTACTCCATGTATTTACGTACATTCATTTTAAAACGCTTAGTATTTTGCACATGACTGTATACATATGTGACAAGTTTATGATAACAAAATAAGTAAGTTACCGTTGTACGTTTTATAAGTCCCCATTTCAAGTCTCAATTTCAAGTGTCCCCATTGCTGACTCTACTTAAATTGTTGACTGGTAATGTGAAAAGTTTTGAACTTTTCATAATTCTGATCAGTATTGATTCTTAAACGTCGTTAATAGTTTTTGCGAGCATACATTGTAATATGACTGCGGCCGTTAAATCCTGCCCTGTCGCCGTAAACCGGGGTTACGACGCTCCATTGTGTCAAGCATTCAGTTTGTCCATTAAACTTTAATTGCTTGCGTCTTATACAGTTTTAATGGAGTTCAAGAAAAATACATTTTCAGTACTTATGGTGCTTTCTAGGGTTCCGTAGCCAAAATGGCAAAAACGAAACCCTTTTAGTTTCGAAATATCCGTCTGTCCGCAGCATAGCTCAGTGGCTGTTAATACTATAAATCTGTAATTTGATACAGGTAGTATGCCAACAAAGTGGTATACCAAAAACTAGAAAAAAATTAAGTGTTGGAACTCTGGTTCCAAAATTAGGCGGTTGAAACGCTCAGATATTTACCCACGTACAGGTAAATTCACCAAAGCTGGCACGAATGGAATGAATGAAATGAATGACATCTATCATTGTGTGTATGCGGCCCTGCTATACCAACCTGTATCTACTGTCATTTTCACATCCACACTTACCTATATTACTTATAGGTATCCAGCAGTGGACGTCTTTTGGCTGAAATGATGATGATGATGATGATGATGAAGTAAAACCTAACGTATCCTTTACTTTCCAACTCAAGGTACGACTACTGGCCTGCTACCGCGAACACCGAAATGCGTAAATTTCGGTGTTCCCGGTAGCAAGGGGGTTACCATGACGTACTAATGCGATTCAGTTTTAGGAAAGGGACAGTGATATACGACTCGTATAGCGTTGTCCCTTTCTCTCGACCTAAAACGAACGACATTAGTACGCCACGGTAAGCCCCCAGGGTGCTTAGACAAGTTGCCAATCGCTAACGCTTACTCGTCAATCGTAAGCGAAAGGCAGCTAACTGTGTTTGTCGCACTAATATGAAAGAGTGACAGAGAGGGAAAACTACGATATGCCACTAAGCGTCAGCCATTGGCAACTTGGCTAAGCATCCAGGTGGCTTATGTTGGTGCCGTTTTATCTATTTATCGTGCTACGCGGCGCTTTTGCACTTGTATACTTGTCAGAACGCGACGGCAACGCCGATAGCTGATAAAAACGGCACCATCATAAGCCTACTGGCCTGTTTTGATTTTAAATTGTTTAATAAAAAGATAATAAAAGACTATTTGTTATCTCTCACTGGTTCCCAAGATACAGGCTCGGCCTAGTTTGGGAACCACTGTATAAAGTGTTAATGTATTTTTTTTTGTCTCAATAAACATTTCATTTCATTTCACATCATTTCATTTCATTTCATTTTAGAAACTGAAGTATTCAGTATAAAATCTAGAATTTCTTGCTACCGACGAGAAAGAAAAATACCGCTATGTGAAAATCTACCGTGAGTTGTCAAATAATTAGAGAAATAACTTTTCGTAACTCTGTTTAATGGTACCTAATGACTATTATCAAATTTTCCATCTTTATGGTAGCTTTATTAAAGCACGGATTACCTACATTGTTAAATTGTAATCTCTGTGAAAATGTAATAGAAATTACACGCATTCTTACGCTCTTAGAAATTTACGACAAGTTACAATTAAACTAATCTTCGAAGAGAATGTATTAAGCTAACCGCACGACACTACGGAGACAAATAAATTAAACTAAGTGTACATACGTACCTATTTAAGTACTAAAAGGTGCCTTTCTAGTACTCGTATTTCTACTGATTAAATGCGGATGCATTTAATCAGTAGAAATACGAGTACTGCATCCATGCATCCATATAAAATAATATATTTAATATGGATATATTAAATATATTATTTTATATGGATGCATTTGGTATCAACAGATCAATTGGATTGTCAGATTTAGGTTATCGTCTTTTCGGTGGACATACCTAAAGTTAAGGAATTCCTGTACTAATTTTGCGAAAAAACAATTAACGGTACAACTAAGTTCCCCGGTCTATAGCCCTATGCAGTCAAATCGTAACATAGATTTAATAAAAGCTGTTAACTTTTGACCACCGTGTGGACAACTTTTGTTTTTCGGACTGACAATGAGACAATGACCCAATTGGGCAATTTGAGCTTTTATATTTACGGATATGGTGGATTATTTCCACTCAGAATCTTGAGCTCTTTCGAAAGTAATACCAAAGCAATTAAAATTTCCCCAAAATTTAGTCACTACATACGACATGTTTTGTTAGAGCCTAGATCAGGCTCTACGAAATTATTAAGCACTAAGCCCGCCTATAGACCAGACATGTTCCCGTTGGTGCCAAGTTGCGGTCTGATGGGATCTTGAAAAAATCGGTCTTAATTTTTTTTATTTGGTTATTATTACTGGTTCTTCTCAGGACCGTGATGTACGGTTAAAACCGGTAGTCGTTTTTTTCTTGTTATTGTGTCAGACGATACAAAAATAGTTATTACAAGATACAAGATATTTATTAATAAAAGCCAATGTTTGTCAAGTCAATTACAGGTCAGGTACAGGTATTAATAGTGTTAACGCCTGATAACACTGACACCGGCGTTGACCAATCCAGATGACCGCCGGTAGCGAATCAGATGGCTCCGTGACCGCGACAACAGCCCCTAAGTTGCGCGTATTCGCCACCCATGCAGCGGTGCACCGATACTCGTACTCCAATTCTCTTCCCTTCTATAACCACTGAAGCCTCCGCACGTGTCCTAGACCTAATAAAGAACCTCACCGATTATACTTACTTATCAAATATTAAAATGAAATCTATCATAATTGTTAGTCTTACTTAAAAGCCCAAACAAATAGGGGCTCATGCATAAATCATGCGAGGTTTTTTCGGTTATCTGAAATAGTTTCTTGCCCCCCCCCCCCTAGCAGTCTCACCACGTGTATTTTTCTCATTCTACTCGTACTTTTAACGTTCGCTCGCCGACAATATTTCTTAGTTTAATCATCGTAGAAAATACACGTCAGGTCTCCTTGTACCCCCCAACTAACGTGATCTTTCGTGATGTTTTCTTAAACTATAGGACCTCGCGTGATTTATGCACAAGCCCTAGGCTTACTTGAATAAAAAATAGTTTGTAGATATTAATGTCTCTTTTCTTTTCCAGTCGAAGTCTCCTGCGGTGGCGTGGTTCAGAACAACCTGACTTACTTCATGTCCCCTGGGTTCCCGGAACTGTGGACAGGGGAGAAGGACTGCAGCATCACGGTTGAGAAGACGCATGCTGGCATCATGCAGCTCAGGATCGACTTCGTCCACTTTACTATAGTGAGTAGCAGGCTTAGCACATGATTGGTGTGACAGTATGTCGCCGCGAGATAGATCTCCCGTCCTTGACGTCCTTCATTAGCTATATTAACAAAAGAGGGACGGATAGACTATCTCGCGGCGAGATACTGTCGCGGCTGTTGCGCCAATCATGTGCTAAGCATATAGGAGTATATTTATAACGACCCGCCCGGCTTCGCACGGGTACTATACCTTGGTAGTGACCCTGCCTATGAAGCTGGAGGTTCCGGGTTTGAATCCCAGCGAGGGCATTATTTGTGTATTTATTTATCACAAATATTTATTCTTTGGTTGTGGCTGTGTATGTATCTAAATCATCATTGTCATCATCATCAGCCTATGATAGTCCATTGCTGGACGAAGGCCTCTCCTATTAAACTATGCGTATAGACGCATTAGGAGGTAAATGCCCATAATCGCCACGCTGGGCAAGCGGATTGGCGATCGCAGTAATGTGTCTACAATGATGACGCTGCTGCCCATCATCAATCGTTTTCAAAAATGGTCAGTGACACTTCAATCCCTTAGTCGACTCTTACAGTACCCGCAGGAGGATTTGGGGTGGTGACAAATGTATTCTTACTGCCGTCACGGCACGACTACGTGCCGACTTACTCGGCCCACGCGGCGCGGTGTATCTATTATATACAGCGTGTGTATTTGATACGGGCGAATATTTTAGTGGCGATTACTATCGGACCTAGGGAACCTATTTACATAAATTTATTTTAGAAATTAAGGTATTTTTTGTTTCATACAAAATAATTGAGCCCGCAATGTATTGCATCCACTGGTAGCCACATTACTTAAAGTAGACATAAGTATCTAAACGTCATACGAGTCTCATGTCAGTTGGCCGGCATACATTGCTGCTGGGTTGCACTTTAGAAAAATCATTACACCTAATCAACAACAAAATTTAACAAAATGGTTATCTTATACGACTCGTAGGATCTGATATTATAGCTGGATTAATTATTCGCCCGTATCAAATACCCACGCTGTATATCGTCGCCAGGTCCCCAAATTACAAGCCCTAATTGACCTTATCATGGGACTCGGTCGATTTGTGTAAGATGTCTCAAGATATTAATTAATTTATTTATTTATCTTGCTTTGTCAAGTAGATTTAGTGCAAGGGCGACTGGACTAAGGCAGGCAGGCTCGATCGATATTTTAACCTTCAAGAAAGAGCGTTCTCCAATCAGAAAGGCAGCCACCGCAATTACGACCCCCCTAGTGTTGCAGGCCGTGTGGTGACGGCAGTAAGAATACATCTGTCACCACCCCAACTCTTCCCGCGGGAATCGTAAGAGCCGCCTAAGAAATTGAAGTGTCGCTGACCATTCTCTGATACAAGATGGATGATAGACAGCAGAGTCATCATAACTAGTGGACACATTACTCGCTCATATTTTAAAGACAAACGGGTCTTGATCGCGTAAACTTACGTTTAATTATATCCTGACGTTTCGGGCCTGACGTTACATCCGTGTTCGCAGGAGTCTGCCTGCGATTAAGATTAAGACCCGTTTGTCTTTAAAATATGAGTGATAATCGTGAAAGTTTAAATCAATATACATTACTTACTCGCTCTTTAGCGATAATTAATACCGCCTTTTGTTTACCTCTTTCAGACATGTACTTTTATTATATATGTTTTGTATTCGTCTTTGAGGTGCAATAAAGAGTTATTTAATTGTATTGTGTGGCCGTGTGACGGCAGTAAGAATGCATTTTTCACCACCCCAACTCCTCCTGCGGGTGTCGTAGGAGTCGACTAAGAAATTGAAGTGTCACTGACCATTATTTGATAAAAGATTGATGATAGGCAGCAGTGTCATCATAGTGGACACATTACTGCGATCGCCAATACGCTTGCCCAGCGTGGCGATTATGGGCATTTACCTTCAAATGCGTCTATACTGTTAATAGGAGAGGCCTACGTCCAGCTGTGGACTAAGGCTGATGATGTGTGATGTGAATTGTATTGTATAGTATTGCATTACTGCGACCGCCAATCAGCTTTGCTCAGCATTCTCAACCGAAGACTTGATTTTAATGATTTTTGAATGCGCAGGGCCAACCCAATAGGCTGACAGGGGAGTGCGACGAGGACGTCATGATTGTGGGGGAAGGAGACAACGAATTCAGAATCTGCGGCCAAAATCATGGGCAGCATTGTAAGTATTTAGTTATTTACCCGTTTCTTTTACTTTAAATATTATTTCCGTTATTCATAAAAGTTTCCTAACTTAGTAAGCCACTAAGTATTGTTTGTCCTTTTCGCTCATAAAGACATATCGATAAGACTGAAAGGGACAAACAATAATAAGCGGCTTACTTAGTAAGTACCTAATACATTTATGAATAATAATAAAAAAATAATAAAAATATTTTATTCAGTAACAGTTTTTAACTATAACAATATGCAGGTTGGTCCCACTTTTTAAGTATCGAGATACCTGTGTCAAGTTTAGTGACACCGCTCTTCCATATAAAGTAGCTTAAATAACACAAGGTGAAGTTATACAAGAAAGTTATAATGATACAAGAAAGCAGTTTGATTAATTCTAAAATTAATAGTTACAACAACTTGAGTAGAAGAGTGATCGGAAGCACAATTATTATTACTATTTTTAGATATAATTTTTTTAATAGGTAAAATAATCTTAACTTAGTACTAAACTTAACCTATTAAATTTGGCAAACAATGCTTTTGTATTGATAAAATAAAATAAATTTTTGAGCCATATATTTGGGCGTGTGAGTGTGTATGTATGTGTTTGTCTGTGCATAATGTATATAATATACTTATGAGTCATTACCTGACAGAATATTTTCAATTTCTATGTAGCTTTTCTCTTGTAGCCAATTAATTATCTTATTTTTGCACTCGTTGTATGTTGAGGAATAAATATCGATCCGGTCGTTTATACTATTGTATAGTTTAGCAGACTGATACACATATTGTCTCCTAGCGTACAATGAGTTGACCTCTGGAATTGCAATCACTCGGGGCTTTCTTCTCTTTATCACTGTTTCAGGTTTGTACATCGTAGTTTTGTGTCTTTTTAGGATCGCATGCAGGACATACAATTTCCTAACTGACAATAACCCACAGATTTTATACAGATCCTTAGTAGGAAATCTGTAAGGTTTCATGTACATCACCTTAAGCAATGCTCTCTGAGCTCTCTCTAACTCTAGAAACTTGGTTTTGGAAGCTCCACCCCATATAGAAATGCAGTACACAAGTACTGACTGCGCCAGAGCTACGTAAATTTGATTGAGGATGTTTTTAGAGGCAACATGCCTTAGATTTTTAAATATGTAAATCATTTTTCGAGTTCTAGCCATAATCAGCTCGCTATGTACATGCCATGTAAGACGCTGGTCGATCATGACACCAAGGTATTTAGTGTTCTCAACCCGTTCAATAGTTGAGCAGTTACAGTTTAGGGCATTTGTTCCCTGACATGTATGTATCCTAAGAGTATATCCTGAGTCCGGTTGGGTTCTTTGGTATTTGGTAAAACTGATGTAATTTGTTTTACTAGTATTAAGGGTGAGAAGGTTGGTCAGCAACCAGTGGGCAATCGTCCTGAGACCTTGTTCAGCTGTCAGTTTAACTTCTTCCCAGTTGTCTCCCCAAAATACAACGGCTGTATCGTAATAAGGTGTATTTTTGACGAAACGGGAGTTATTGCATATCGTAAAAGCAACAACAACAAACTTGATCGTTTGTTGTTGTTGCTGTAAGGTTTTACTTGCAACAACGACAAAAAAAGCAAAAATGTAGGTGCGAAAGTGACGAGTAGCACGATAAACTACAAACACGTGACCATCATAACCCTACTGGATGCGCATGGCGCAGGACTGGTCATTGTGGTAACCTTTGGGGAAGGCCTTGTATTGAATAACAGATACCTTAATAAACTTAAATTGCCTTTCTCTCGAATGATTAAGATTTATAATAAGCTACCTAACTCATTAAAAAGCCAGGAGAAAATGAGTGTATTTATAAGTAAATTAAAAAAGTTTCTCCTAAGGGCTTGTCCATTAATCACGTCATACTATATAGGGGGAGGGGGGGGTTCAAGAAAAAATCACCAATTATCACCATAGGGGATGGGGGGGTCATCGGACAAATCACGTGTAATTTTTTGTTGCTCTGGAATCTGCTGAACAGCCATTATAGCCAGTAAAAAAATCTTTACTTTTTTATAAAACGCTTTTTAAATACTAAGTTTTACAACTTCCCGAAACATTTACCTCGTAGTTGGCAAAAAAGTACGTAAATTCAAGTGCTATTAAAAGGACTACATAAGTTGGCAAAAAATTACACGTCATATTGGCTAGGGGGGGGGGGGTCCCAGAAAATATCACCAAATATCACCATGGGGGGTGGGGGGGTCTAAAACAGGCCAAAATTGTATGACGTGATTAATGGACAAGCCCTTAAACTAAATGTTACTATACTATAAGTGAATAAAGATAAAAATAAGACCAAATTGTTCACTAAGAAAGATTGTGTAGTTATTATGTGCGGGGGTAGCGACTATAACATATTTTCTCCAGTCCAAACAACTGCCATGATTGAGGAAACTGTTAAATGTCTTTCCCATTGTAATGTCATGGTATGCCATATCCCAAGTAGTACAAATGAAAATGCTTTTAGATTTAATTCTTTTGTTAGTAAAGTCAATAGTCTCTTGCATGACAACTTGTTAAAATATGATTTTGTACATGTACAAAATATTGACCGAAACATCACATGTGTTGACTATAAGAATGACGGCTATAAACTAAAGATGACGGGCAAATATAAACTTGCTACGTCAATAAACACTGTCCTTAAGAAAATTAACGAACGGCTCTATAATGGACTGACTTTTTTAGGAGTAATTTAAATTTAAATAACTGTGTAAATAAATATAAACTAGGAAAGATGCTGCTCATGCACCTCAATATCAATAGGCTTCGTAATAAATTGCTGAGTTTAGAAGCATTTGTTAGTTTAGACTTAAGAGAAAAACCACATATAATATTATTGACAGAAACTTGGCTAGAACCCGATGAACACCGTTCCTTAATACTACCTGGGTATACGATTGCCTCACAGTCGTGACGATAATGCTCAAGAGGAGGTGGCACAGTCATTTTTGTTCGGTCAGATTTTGTAAATAATTATAAGGTTATTGACGTCAGTTCTTTTGTTCGTGAAAAAGTTTTTGAAGTTTCGTCCATTTGTTTAGACTTTTCACCTTCTTCAAAATTGTGTCTTACAGTGTTGTACAGGAGTCCTAACTCAAATTTAAATGAATTTATGACAATTTTAGAAGAATATCTTAGCAGTTTAAAATCACGTCGTGTTATTATAGCTGGTGATTTTAATGTAAACTTTGGGGACCCAGATGACAGTAAGACCAAAGTCTTGCTGCAGGTATTACTAGAATATGACATTAGGCCAACTATAACTGAGTCCACTAGAGTCACGCAAAAGTCTTCTACTGCAATTGACAACATCTTAACTAATTGCCAGAACTACTCGGATGCACAAGTTGTTCCATGCTCTTTCTCAGATCATGATGCACAACTTATAACAGTAACGGATTTATTGCATCGTAACTCTGGTAAACAAAATTTTATAAAAAAGCGAGTATATAATAGTGCATCAATTCAGGCCTTTCAAGATGAGCTCCAAAACATAAATTGGGATCTGGAATTTACAGATACTGATTGTAATAAAAAGCTCGAAATATTCTATGACATACTAAATCTATTGGCATCTAAATATTTTCCATATAAAAATATAGTTTGTAAGCAAAGGTCAAAAACTTGGATTACCAAAGGTATTAAACACTCCAGCCGCACCAAAAGAAAACTACTTGCGATGTCTAGAAACAACAATGATAATGTTTTCATGTCCTACTATAAACAATATAAAAAGACATTCAAGAAAGTTCTAGTTACCGCTAAAAAAAATCATGTAAGAAATACTATTTCCAAAGCTAAAAACAAAACCAAGGCAATCTGGAACTTGGTCAGAGAAAACACTGGGAAACAGAAGACGACTGAAAAGATTTCCCTTGAGCTAAATAACATTATGGTTGACAATGATGAGGTTATTGCAAACGCTTTTAACGATTTCTTTGTTAGTGTTGGGGAAAGTACAATAAGACCTAATGACTTCACTTTTATGAATACTCTTAAGAACCGAGTTCCAGGCTGTAATCCCTCAATATTTTTAGCACCTATTATTGAACCGGAAGTTATTCGTATTGTTAAGGATCTAAAAAATACAAACTCTACAGGACCAGATAACTTTGACACAAAAATTCTTAAGAATAATATACATTTACTATGTATACCGCTTTGTATCATTTACAATGAATGTTTACTACTAATGGTGTCTTTCCTAATCTCTTCAAAACAGCTAAAGTCATTGTTATTCATAAAAAAGGTAGCAAAACCGATATGAACAATTTCAGACCCATATCTCTGTTACTCATCCTTGCCAAGGTGTTTGAAAAATGTATTGCGACTAGAGTACAAAGTCATTTTGAGAATCATGGTCTCTTATCGTCTCATCAATATGGATTTAGGAAAAGCCGAAACACACTGGCGGCTGTTAGTAAATTAGTTATGGAGGTAATGACACACTTAAATGATGGCATCACGTGCGGGGGCATATTCTGTGACCTCACTAAAGCTTTTGACTGTGTTGACCACAGAATACTCCTTTGTAAACTAGATTTCTATGGCATACGCGGAATCGCTTTTGAATTGCTTAAATCATACCTATTTAATCGTTACCAATATGTCGAATTGGACAGTCACTTAAACGGTCATGCAACAAAATCTAACGATGGACATGTTAAGTTTGGAGTCCCTCAAGGGTCAGTGCTAGGACCCCTACTATTTATAATATTTATAAATGACCTTCCAGAGATTTTATGCCACGGTTCCCCATATCTCTATGCTGACGACACTAGTGTAATATTAAATGCACCAAATTCCGACGTCTTAAGCACATATATGCAAAAAACCTGGATGCAGCTTACGGATTGGTTTACGGCCAATGGCTTAAGAGTGAACTGTAGCAAGAGTTTGTATATGATATTTCGTAGAAGTGTAAATAGCCCTGACATTGAATGTAAAAGTATCCCTATTGACAAAGCTGAGACTGTACAATTCCTAGGTGTAGATCTTGATCCTTATTTGCGATGGCATAACCAAATCGATAAGGTCAATACAAAATTAGCTGCTGCATGTTATGCAATGAAATCGTTAGCAAACATTGCAAGTAAAGAAGAATTACTAACAATGTATTTTTCATATTTTGAGAGTGTACTTAGGTATTGCATTGAGGTCTGGGGAAATGGAACCAATATTAATTCAATCCTTCTCAAACAAAAGAAGGCTCTTAGATTGATCGAAAGATGTCCATCTGTACCTGAAACCCATCGCAGCTTATTTACTGGCAATAAAATTTTAACTGTAACTTCATTATACTTATATAAACTATGTATTTATGTATTCGCCAATAAACATTTGTACCAGGAGCAGGGTATGACTAATAATTATAAGCTTCGCAATAGGAATAGGTTACTTTTAAATGACACAAAATATGTAAATTTTGACAAGAGCCTAAATAATACTGCTATAAGGGTATATAACCTACTAGAAGATGATATAAAAAACACTGAAAACTTAAAATCTTTCGACAATAAAGTTAAACATTATTTCTTGACTCGACCATTTTACTCCATAAATGAATATTATGTGAAGTTTTTTTGACAGAGTATAACATTTAATAATTTATTTGACATTGTTATTTAATTGACATCACAATACCATCATTGTTTTCTAGTTTACTGTACTTAATTGATATATTTGAATTGCAATATAATTTAACTTGACTTATGTACCTGAACTCTTAGACTAGTTATTATTATTGTATTGATCTGACATTTACATTGTTATTTTATTATTTTGTTATTTAGTTTTAATTTAAATTTATATTTGCATGCATTTTATGTGTTATATGCGAATAAATGATTGACTATTGACTATTAATATTTTGAAGATAATTTTGATGATATATGAAACGCTGGTTCCCTCTGTTTTGCATGAAATCATGGCTATGTAACAACTATTATAGATATAGTATTAAGATATTTAATTTCCTGATTGCTGTGCCCTTGCAGGGTGTCACATGTTCTTACCAATCCATCTATGTTAATGTGATATGCAATAAATATTTGACTTTGACTTTAATATCATGATGATGATGATACCTAATCACACCAGCTATAGGTCCTTTGGGAATCTACCGTTTCACTGTCAGCCATTCATTATGCAAAATTTACTTAAGAATACAGAAAAATCCGAGAATTATAGGGTAGCAGACTGTTTCGCAAACAGATAATTAGCTTGGAATCTACTGTTTCACTGTCAGCCATTCCTTATGCAGAATTTACTTAAGAACAGAAAAATCCGAGAATTACAGGGTAGCAGACTGTCTCGCAAACAGATAATAAGCTTGGAATCTACTGTTTTACTGTCAGCCATTCCTTATGCAGAATTTACTTAAGAACAGAAAAATCCGAGAATTACAGGGTAGCAGACTGTCTCGCAAACAGATAATAAGCTTGGAATCTACTGTTTTACTGTCAGCCATTCCTTATGCAGAATTTACTTAAGAACAGAAAAATCCGAGAATTATAGGGTAGCAGACTGTCTCGCAAACAGATAATAAGCTTTGAGCAATTACTACTCTAATGCAATATAAACAAGCCAATGTCTAGCTGCACCTCGCTCAGAAATGCACGTTTCGTTGCATAGAATATTCTAGCTCGAATGAATATTCTGATCAAAGGCTGCTTTCACAGATTACTATTTTCTAGACTGAGCATTACGAGTTTAACCTACCTCATTGGCCAGGCCACCACATTGGTCTAAACTTTAGACTCTAAAGGTGCATTGTGCATTGTGCAAGACCAAACGGGTTAATCCACAAGACTGTAACGAGAGTTACCAATTCTTTCGTATGTTTTAAAATTAATTAATCAAAGCTGAGTTTCCGTACGTCTACCCTAGCCCTGTAGGTAGATATGTGGACCCTTAAATGTACTTAATTAAAGAATTGGTAACTCTCGTTACAGTCTTGTGGATTTACCCAAACGAGCATTCGCTCATTCTATCCCCCACTCTACGAAATTAGTTCGTTACACAAAACGTGATTCGTCGAAAGTCGTTGATTTGGTTGAGTGGGGGATAGAATGAGCGAATGCTCGTTTGGTGTAAATGCATCTTAAGGCGACCGGCGGCGAGCGAATCCATAAATTGGAGCGATAGGCCGATATCGGAACTGCCTCTAGCATGTATAGTTTCTCGCTCCGCCGGTTGCCTTAGACCAATGTCGTGGCCAGGCCATAAGATCCACCATAGTTACTTTTCTATTTTTTATTTGTACCTTGTTCTATATGTAAATTTCGTTCAAAAAACAAAGAAATACTTAAACATGAATTAACGTAGGATAATTACCTATGCAACTGATATCCTCATAAGAAAGTGATATAATTATGCAACTAGGATATGCCTAAGGCACTGGTCTCACCGCGAGCTACTAAGCTATAAACTAGCGGCTATAAACACGAACACGGGATATTGCGTTTTTTTACACGGAAGTGTGTATCTTTTGTTCGTGTTTATAGCCCATAGTTCATAGCTTAGTAGCTCGCGGTGAGACCAGTGCCTAATATGCCTCATTAGTTTCACAAAGTACGGAGTTGAGCAGGAAGTAATCTATGGCTGGTAGACGACATGAGCATAGTTAATTATGAACTATGCACTTCCAATCTCTAATGAGCACGACGAGCGTTTTGGTTATTGTATTTCACTGTATAAGTTGATTTCAAATAATTTTATTTGTTATTATAGTATTATATTTAACTTGAGACTCAAACATATTTAAATTATGTATCAAACTGGTGGCTCACGTAATTTAAAGTCGATAATTGCTCGACATGTTGCGACCCATTTAGAGGATCCTCATGGAGTACCCGCGGCCAAAGCCCGACGTGTACCTGTCGTGTACACGTCGAGCAATTACCGACTTTAAATTACGTGAGTAACCCGTTTGTTAAATATTTAAACATATTTTATTTGTTATTACAAATACACATGTACACATTTTTGTTTAAGTTGATTTGAAATATACAAAAGTGCATATTTATCTTTGATGTTCACTGTACTGAGAAAAACCTAGTTTCATAGCAACTTTGGAATTTCAGGCAGATTAAAAGTTGGTCGGATGGAAGCTCCGCTTATTTCGTTATTTCGTAAACTATTTTAGAAGGAATGAAGAGAATTTGTAGAAGATAAAAATTGTTGGCATTTCTGTAAAATTATTGTGCTCTCCTAAACCAAAAGTAGAGAGAATTTTTAGTTTAGCCTTGTCTTGACGTCTTGCAAAACAAGTGCCCAAAATTATTAAAAATTTAGGTATTCAATAACGATATAATGAATATACACTTGGCGCGATTCATTGGAGTTTTAATCAAAGACTAAGACAAAAATATTTATCTTTAGATGAGCTACTATACCTACTACAACATAATATACCTATCAATCGAACTACTAATTCAGTTTAGGACCTTCCACAGAATAAGTACAGTCGAGAATGAGTACAGTACAGGCTTCCTAAATATATGAGCATTGAAAGATAGTCTGTTCAGGTGCATATGTATCTTTCTATGCACATTTATTTTTGAGCAAATGAAATGAATCGGAAGATCAGCGCTGGCTCACGCCAGCAACATGCTGAGATGAGACCATTTCGTGGCACCTTTTCTTTTTCTTTTGTATACTGTCATAATTGCTTTGCTCTGTGTGTCATTAATAAATTATTTTCTATTTAAAATTATTTAAAAACTTATCCATACAAAAAGGTACGGCATGTATACACACAATGTATGAAAGTCATTTTTTTTCCCTCGTCGACTTCCATTTTGTATATTGTTTCCGTGAAAAGCCGAAGAGAAAGGATTTTGCACTACATCTGTATACATTCGAACGTATGTGTGATCTACTGATTTAAACTTTGACGATTATCACTCATATTTTGTCCTCACATACACTCCAATATGTATGTGTGATCTGACAAGCAATACGTCAATCGTGGCTCGAAAACCTTCAGTATCACAACTGTCAGGGTGCTTAGACAAGTTGCCAATCGCTAACGCTTAGTCGTCAATCGCAAGCGAAAGGCAGCTAATTGTCTATGTCGCACTAATACGAAAGAGTGACAGAGAGGGAAAACTACGATACGCTACGAAGCGTTAGCGAAGCACCCTGGTCGCTTAGCCAAGTTGCCAATCGCTAGCGCTTCATCGTCAATCGTAAACAAAAGGCAGCTACCTGTCTTTGTCGCATTAATGTGCAAGAGTGACAGAGAGGGAAAACTACGATACGCTACCAAGCGCTAGCGATTGGCAACTTGGCTAAGCAACAAGTTCATTAACTCTTTATTTCCAGTATACTACACGCTCCCAACCACAAGCGAGAAACGCGACGCCGACTCGCTCCCGTCCCCCTTGGCCGTGCCGCTGACGGTGCGCATGCGCGGCAGCGATGCGCCGCGGCTGTGGCTGCTGCGGCTCGCGCAGGTGCCGCTCGCGCACTCCGCGCCGACAGGCTGCGTCCAGTACTACACGAGGAGTAACGGTCAGTCATTAACATTTTATTTCCAGTATACTACACGCTCCCAACCAATGATATATAACTAAAGATACGTTATACCAGCTCTAAAAGTGAAGCGCTCAGATTACGATAATTCTAACAATCGCTCTTAGTTCTACTCAGACCAGCGAGAGGTGTGTATGTGTACCACTGCCAAGTTCTAGCAAATCACATGAACTGGGCCCTAAAATGACATTTTATGTTATACAACAGTGAAAACTACAAAATAAAATGCCAAAATGCCCTTAATAACACACATCATGCTCAATTAAACTGAATTATATATTTTTTCAATTTTACTATTTATTGAAAATAAATAGGACGCCATTTTGGCGTTTTTGACTGACTTAGAGAAAGAGACAAGCTTATCCTTTTTAAGAACGAGAGTAATAAAGATAAAACAATGTTTATCAATAACAACCTCAACAATGCACGCGCGATTGTCAAATGCTAGTTGTCTCTTTTTTGTTTATTTAATACGAGTATACGTATTTTGCCTTCTCTTATACGCATTTTGAAGTATGAAATGAAGGTAAGTGTATCTCAACTGTCACTAAATTGTAGGTGCATGCTGCATGCTCTGAAGTATTTATTTCGCGCGTTTTGTTAGAGTATAACGTATCTTTAGTTATATATCATTGCTCCCAACCACAAGCGAGAAACGCGACGCCGACTCGCTCCCGTCCCCCTTGGCCGTGCCGCTGACGGTGCGCATGCGCGGCAGCGATGCGCCGCGGCTGTGGCTGCTGCGGCTCGCGCAGGTGCCGCTCGCGCACTCCGCGCCGACAGGCTGCGTCCAGTACTACACGAGGAGCAACGGTCAGTCATTAACCCTTTATTTCCAGTATACTACACGCTCCCAACCAATGATATATAACTAAAGATACGTTATACCAGCTCTAAAAGTGAAGCGCTCAGATTACGGTGCTTAGACGAGTTGCCAATTGCTAACGCTTATCGTCAATCGTAAACGTAAAGCTAACTGTATTTGTCGCACTAATATGAAAGAGTGACAGAGAGGGAAAACTACGATACGCTACTAAGCGTTAGCGATTGGCATCTTGGCTAAGCATCCAGGCCTTTGATTTTAATAATCCTAACGCAGACGTAACAAGTCCATTACGTTGGATGCATGCGTTTAAGGTGGAATGTCACGGTCAGCTAGGCACTACTACGCCAATAGATGGCGTTACAGTGCCTAGCTGGTGCGAATTCTACGTATTTTTAAATTTTATGTATGATAATGGAAATATTTTTAATAAGTGATGTGTTTGCCTAAAATAAACTGCTATTTCTAATGTGGCCAACTAAATTTCAGATGAGGTTTAATTTACAAAATAAGTTTATTTGAATAAATACGAAACGCTGTCGCGCTTGCGAAGTATGCACACACACATTCAAACCCTTATTCGTTGACGAAACTGATTGCTTATTTCTTCGGAACGTGTTTTGAACTTGGATTAGTCTAAGTTGGATGACCGTCTGACGCACATTCATGAGGACCAAGGTTCAAATCTCGTAATATCAAGATATATATTTTTTACTTTATAAGACTTTTTATTTTTTTATTGATACTTACTTTACCTATAATCACAATTATTCCAGTAATGCCTGTGGCCTATCCCACAAATCTTCACAAGCGTACAATTCTACAAAATTGTATAAATTCTCATACAAAATAGTTGTCAACTTTGTAGAATTGTATGCTTGTAAAGTTTTGTGGTATTGGCCCCTGAACTAGCCACCTAGGTTTAATTTTGGTAACCTTATTTATTTACTTAAAAATGTTTTCAGGTGATATGGCATCCAGTTCCGGTATTTTTTGCATGGTCAATGTGGAATAGACCATACTACAAAAAACCGGACCTGGATGACCTAATAGGTGTACAATCAGATTGGGACGGAATCTATTCTATGACCTCAGACAAGTTTTCATATATGTATAGTTATATATTTGATATTTCTAGTCACTTTAATTATTAGATTCCTTCCCATTCTAATCACGCGCGGAATACATAGATAAAGAAAACAGATCAATTCATAAATTCAGTGTTTTATTTACATCATTTCATATTATTTTTATTTATTCTTTCTGGTTTTAGTAGGTACTATCTCTGTCAATATACAATTTTTATAAAATATCACTAGTGTTGGCAACATGTTTTCTATAAAAGTTTCGTCGGTCATTTGTGACACCTGCAGTTGGCCTTGGATCTGAAATGAGAATACTCGTTGTTAAAATGGTGTCTGATGATTACTGGAATAAAAAATACAGTTCAGCTTTATCTAGTTAGATGGTGGTGATCCTGACTGCGAAGTTAGGGAGGGAGCCTGGGTTCAAAACAGGTTCAGTGAGTATCTACAAAAAGGTTATAGTTTTAAAAATTGAAGGCCTGGAACTCATCATCCCTCGGGAAACGTTTCCGGTATTTACATTAAAAATATGTTATACTTATAATATATATTGCTATTTATCTACATGACAAGTTTCCTGGGTTATTCCAATCCGTGGAGCAGTTGTTTCGAAAACAACAAATGTTTTTATTATAATATAAGCATAGTGAAAATATGTAATAAAAAATCTGTTGAAATAGTGGGAGGAAAGATACTCTACCGGACTTACCTTTTGATTTCTCCGTAATATAGTATAATTTCTACAAGGCT
Source organism: Thaumatotibia leucotreta (assembly GCA_025490895.1). NCBI lineage: Eukaryota > Metazoa > Arthropoda > Insecta > Lepidoptera > Tortricidae > Thaumatotibia > Thaumatotibia leucotreta. Next base: position 28,755 of record JALPQI010009386.1, read on the forward strand.
TCGCTTACGAGTTTTTCCCGAGCCCGAGTATCGGTGTTTTTTATAGCTTTTCCTTGGCGTTTGTGGCTCCATTCTCATGTAAATCACTGTAGATGCCACGCTATAAAATATTTGAAACAATCGTTAGCAATTTAGCGTCAATTCGGATTATACAAAGTAATTACAAACCAAAGTAACCAAATGACTGCCGGTGATTTTGAAAGAAAGAGTGACGTTTGAATTTAGTGTTGCCGACGTTGCCGTGCCAAATGGATTATACGTTCAGTTACACGCGACTATCATTTAGTACGCACATTTATTTTAATAACATTAAATGTAAGAAGTCCAACCTATAGTAGCGTAAACGTAACTATTATGTATATATTTTCTATAATAAATGGTCTTCTGATACAAAATATAAAAATCAAGCAAATCGATCGAATACGGAATATCATAAAATAGTACGCGGGTTGGCTATTGGGTGTATATATGACCTATATGGCAAATGGCAACATTAGCAACGCTTTCCGTTTGATGCAGTTTGATGGAACAAAATAAAATAACAAATTGCACGACATGCGTTCGGTTTGACAGAGCGGCAACGCAGCATTTGTGGTCAACTGGCAACGTCGCTTTTTAACGCACACGCCGAAGATACGATTGGTGTATGACACTGTCGCCGCCGACCCACACATTGACAAATTTGTATTAAAATAAAGTAGTGTTTTAAGCTATTATTTGACCATTCTTATTACGGAAATAGAATTTGCCGCAAATAAATATCAAAATGATTGTGGATGGAAGTGGTTTCATTGTAAAACTATGCTCCATTTACCCATATTTGAATAAATCAATTAGTATGAAAAACGAACCACCTTAACGCAGCCTACCAACAAATGAAAATTCCACGTCATACAAATTTGCCTTTCAATAACATTGTTGAAATTTTCTTCACGCCCACTTCCAAAGAACACGCGTAATGAATTTCTAATGATATTAATGATCTAGGATCGAAACGTTCGATATTGGATATACATAATCATATACCTGCGACCATACGAGGGCTGTTCCGAAAGTGTTTAGTTGCTCCGGTTCTATTCATGCGATATCAATAAAACTTACAAGATTTTTGATATTTTTATTATTTTGTTTTACTTAGACGTGTCGAGCCTTACTCCAATGGCCATAATACCGGTTTTTAAAACACTTTTTTAATGAGATGCTATGAACATAATTCGCTTATAAAACTATTTTATTTTATAGGTACTAGTAATTGAAGATATTTCCGTTATTTTTAAGTACAAATTACGTGATACCCTTTACTTTAATCATAAATGAGTACGCATCGAAAAAAGTCGTAAACTCTAAAATTGGAATTTCGAATATTGTAAAAATCATCATTCAATCAATAATCATTGTTCTTCAATTATAATTTAAAAAACGCAAAATGAACTAAATTATTTTTCATCACACTTGCTGTCTAAGCGCGCCATTGCTTGCGCGCGTAGCGGGAGTAATAGAAAAGTGAATTTCCCTAGGGAGTAATAGAAGTGTCAGTATGTCATTTAACAATATTATGTATTAAAACTTATTTTTTGGTTGGCAAGTGTGATGAAAAACATTGTATGCATCACGGTCGGTAAGTGGAATACTAACTCGAGTCATAAAAGCCCTCCGCCTAATGGCGTCGGGCTTCTAACACTCTCGTTAGTAATTCCGTACTTACCTCCCTTGATGCACAATGTACTATTTGCCGGGTATATTTAAGTACGGCTTTCAAAGATTTTTATACAAAATATGCTTTAATGTGTCAAAAATGGCCAATTTTTCCATACTATGTTAAATTTCATACAAAACAGCTTTTTGTAAAAAAATAAATAATAAAAAAACTATTCCCATTACATGCATAAATTTATTAACCATAATAAATATTGAAATGTCCCTCATAATGATATAAATTTAATTTATATCGCATGAATAGAACCGGAGCAACTAAAAACTTTCGGAACAGCCCTCGTATAATTAACCATGGACGTCTAACGCCAGCTCGAAAATGCCCCCAAGAACAAATTGTTCAAAATATTGTGCCAAGATGGGCAGGACATATATATGTAGCATCATTCTTCTGACACCGCGCATATTTCGGCGCAACATCTTTGACAAATGTTTACAAAATATAGCCAATCAACACTTTGATGGACCAATCACCGCTTCACTCATTTTTATAGGCTGATAATGAAATTCATTACTGTGATGCATTGGAGAGGGAGTGACACTTGTCAACTAAAATTCAGGACCGTTTCTGAAAGGCAATTTAGTATGGCGTGCGGCTTCCGTATTTTATTTGTTCGTAGTCGTATTGGCACCGTGCGCGATGACAGCGCCATTGACAGGTGGCTATTTTAGACATTATAGTCGCCGCTTTCAAGCGGGAAGTAAGTAAATATTTAGAAAAATATTAATTAAATTTTGTGTTATTTTAATATATAAGGCAATTTTGGAAAATTGCAGTCAGTAACATTATTGCTAATAACATTAATATTGTTGTTTTCAGTTAGAAGTGAGCCTACTCATAACTAAAACGGGGTTTCGTGCCATCACGCACGACATCGTTTTCCAACCGGAGACGATGAATAAAGGGATGAAATTGGTGCAAGCTGGGCATGTTCTCGAGGTTGAAGATATTCGCCAAGAAGACATGTCCCGTATTATCAAATCCCGAGTGGTTCGCCAAGCTTCAGTGACAGCAACGGCGTACAAGACAACTTTGTTTGTAAGTATTATCATAGACTAACTTATACATTTATTTATGGTATTATGTAAGCCGATTTTTGTGTTTCGATACCGTTCAATAAAAGTTTTTTCTAACAAATAAATTTACTTACAGCTAAACACCAATTCTCATGTAGAGAGTGTATCGTGCGACTGCGTTTATAATAAGAGTGGGAAATGCAAGCACATTGCAGCACTTATATACTTCATCAATGTTCGATGAATGGTCTTGGAAATCGGTAAAATTTACAGTCACTGTTCTTCTTGGTGTTATTGCAATTAACAATAACACACCTTACTAGGCCCATATTAAATATTTATCTGAAAACGATGAGAAAATATTTGCTGCAGTATGGATTTGACAGCTGAAGTCGGCGACCATAATGTCAATTTTAGCCGCAGCGAGCGCGGTGATCGTTTCGGCTACCCCCTCCACCCGCTTTGCACCCTGCCAATACTCATGATTTGTGTCAAACATGTCATGTAGACACACCCTTACCAGATTTTAAAGATGCCTTGTAAAAATGCAAGTTTAAATATGTATGTGTGTATTTATTGGTAGGTACTGGACATGACTTGGGAGGAATTTAAATATTTAAAGCGCTGATCTATTGTGTTTATTAAATTCATGTCGCATTAGACTCATGAATAAATCATAATTATTTATTATTCTTGCCACTAGCTTTTCGAGGTCGTTAATGTAGCGCATCAGCGTTTACTTTCTATATTAAAATTATGGCATTCCTACTCATAACAGATCTTATTATTTAAATATTTTTTTATACTACCTTTTTTCTAAAATGATGTAACGCCGGCTCCTTTATGCAACGGCCACGACATTGGTCTAAGGCGACCGGCTTAGCGGAAAACCATACGTGCGACAGGGGGTACCCATATCGGCATCCCGCTCCAACTCATGGATTCGCTCGTCGCTGGTCGCCTTAGACCAATGTCGTGGCCGGGCCATTAGGCCTCTTGATGTTAACAGTATCTTTGGTGTTATTACAATATCTCAAATATAAACAATTACTAAAATCATAAAAACTACAAAAAAGTGAACAGTTAGCAAATTTTATGTTTCTATCAGCTCATTTAATAGGTACCCAGTACCCACACATTGGCCGAATGTTGGCCAATGTAAGGGGTGTCGTTATAGGAAAGAGGAGCAAACCAATCTCGCGATCTTTCTTTCGCATATAGGTAAGGTAGTTGTGACCCTTAGATTAGACCCTTAGATAAATTAGTAGCCGCTTAAATTGTGCCGTAGATACCAGAATACCAATTTACTTTAATTATAAGCCTCCCTCTCTCGACAAAAAAATTGCCGTGCCCAACAGGGTTATAATGTCTCTGTAACTTACTGTGTAACACCTTGTAAACCACATTATAAGTGCAATAAAGATTGAGTATTGAGTATTGGCCTCCATAGGGGGCAACATGTAATGTAATAAGACAGCAACGTGTCTCTTTTTTTTACACGGGAGCGCGTATCTTTTGTTCGTGTTTATAGTCGATAGTTCATAGTTTAGTAGCAATCGCGCTCGCGGTGAGGCCAGTGCCACAGTTATTAGTGTTATTACACATACAGCAAGACCTCTTTAATCCAAACCCCCTCTAATCCGAACCCTTCTGTATTCCGAACGGCCTACCTATCCCATTTTCTTGTTTAAAATTATGCAATATTAAATAAAACTATGAAAACGGATAAACTCGCGTATATTAACTAATTTTAACTTCATTCCGACGTTTCGAGCACTTTACAGTGTTCGTGGTCTGCAAGTTAAAGTTAGTTAATATACCCGTTTTATTTCATGTGTAAAACTCGCGGTAATCGAAGAAAATATTATGTAATATCATTTCATAAAAAAACTCTAAAAATTACCTATACTATAATCCGAATGCTCCACTAGTCCGAACGGGTGTAATGTTTTTAGGGTTCGGATTAAAGAGGTCGTACTATAATAACAGTTCTACACAATGTTACTATTATAACTCTCAGGAAGTTGAAGGCAGAGTTTAAATCCTAGTATTTCACGCGCGGTCTTAAAGTTACTCTTACAAAGTAAACTTAGAGCTTGTTAGATATTGAAAGGTTAGAATGTTGCTACGTAATAACTCACCCACTATTCATAAACGTCACGTAACTTAGCAAGCTGATAACTATCGCTTGTCTCTTTCGAGCTTATATACATATTCATAAGACCGAAAGTGACAAACGCTACTTATCGGATTGCTAAGCCATTTATGAATAAGGGGGTGAGTTATTACCAGTGATCGGTTTTTTGGATTCACCCTCGCGGGATTTCGCGTATAAAAAATTACGGGTGTGGCTATAAAAAAAAATAATACTATTATATTACATTATGAACAGTAACATGGCAAATTGCATGGAAATACGTGTAAATAATTAAGGTTTATTTTTCAAGTTACTATAGGAGACCCGCCGGGTGAATCGAAAAAGCCGATCACTGGTTATTACGTAGCAACATTCTAACCTTTCAATATAAAAAACCGGCCAAGAGCATGTCGGGCCATGCTCAGTGTAGGGTTCCGTAGTTGTTCAAAAACGGCTGGGCCGATAATACATATTTTAAAGACAAACGAGTCTTAATCGCGTAAACTTACGTTATATAATTAAACTGACGTTTCGGGCATGACGTTACACCCATGGTCGCAGGCAGACTGGCGAGAGAATGTAATACGAAAATATAAGTCTAATTAAGTTCCGATCAGTAATTCCGATGTTTCTTAATTTCAATAGCATCACGTACTTTTCGGCTATGATGTATACGCTCGGTTGAGAGGACTTTGGGGTTATGGGTTTCGGGATACCGACACCTCCTACGTATACTGATACAAGTTTTGCAGGGAACTGTATTATATATAAGTTTATTGTAAGCTGTAATAATAATTAAAAAAAAATGTAATTTTTACCATTTTCGTTTTTTGCATACTTGGGTTCAAAATACTTATATCTACATGCTTTAAAAAAAATGTGGTAAAATTACCGCTAGTTTTTTAAATAAAGTGGCGTATACTGATATTATGAACTAACACCTTTTTAAGAAAAGTATATGTGAAAATTTTAGACATTTACTTTTCTCAAACATGTAATGAAATATTGTCTTTAGGTTCCTTAAAATAGACTCTGAAGTATCGCTTTTAGGGCGCAGTACCTAACTCACTGGGATGGAAATGGAATTTCATTACACTTTTCAGGCCTAGGCCAGCATAGTAACTTTTTTTTTAATTTCGACAACATTGTCATTTTTTTTTTTGGATTTCTTTGTATGTTTGAGAAAAGCACTATATATGCTTCGGCGTGAAAACGGGTTCCCGGCCTCGTTACCTATCCGTATATACCATACCACCTTGGCCGGAAATCCTCATTTTCCCGGCCTCTGATGTAATGTACTATTAATAGTACATTGTGCATCAAGGGAGGTAAGTACGGAATTACTAACGAGACTGTTAGAAGCCCGACGCCGTAGCTTTTATGACTCGAGTTAGTATTCTGCTTACCGACCGTGATGCATATAATGTTTTTCATCACACTTGCCGGCAAAAAAAATAGTTTTAAGCCAGAATATGATTAAATGACGTACTGAAATTTCTAATACTTCCTAGGGAACTTCACTTTTCTATTACTCCCGCTACGCACGCAAGCAATGGCGCGCTTAGACAACAAGTGTGATGAAAAGTGCATTCCCTATTGACTAATCACCGCTAAGTACCTATGTACTTATGGATTTCAGAAGTCCTGTGCCCGAAACGTTATCATAATATATTTTTAATTGCCATACTAATGATTGAACTAACAGAACGAATGTTACATAAATTACGGTTACATTTCATTACCAAGTCATTAATATCACCGCCGCGAACAATCTCATACGAAATCCCAAAGGCGTGTTATTTCTACGAAGGTAGGTACTGGCCTATTTCACCATAGTTACAAATGTCATCATCATCATAATGTCAGCCGAAAGACGTCCACTGCTGAACATAGGCCTCCCTCAAAGATTGCCACAATTACCGGGCCTGTGCCACCCGCATCCAGCGGGCTCCTGCGACCTCCACCAGGGCATCCAGTCCACCTTGTGGGTGGGCCTAACCACGCTGTGCCTTCCGGTACGTGGCCAGCACTCGAGAACCTTCCCGCCCCAACGGCCATCGGTTCTACGCGCAATGTGCCCCGCCCACTGCCACTTCAGTTTAGCGATTGGGAGAGCTACTCCGGTTACTTTGGTTCTACTGCGGATGGTGTCATCACTCCTAGCATAGCTCTCTGCATTGCCCTTTGGGTGACTTTGAGCCTTCTTATGAGGCCCGTTGGAAGCGACAACGTTTCAGTCCCGTATGTTAAAAGTGTGTCAATTTTAAAATATCTCTGTACTGACGTCACAGGCCTTAGACTACGGCTACCGCTTATTATCGGACGGTCCACATGCTTGTTTGCCACCAACAAGAAAATATTAATAACGTTATTGCATCGTTGATGAACTATTTTCTATTTTCCAAAATCGGTGAAAATTTGTCTATTTTCATTAAACCTTGACTTTAGGTTCGGCTTATTTCAGAATTTAGCTACAATTGTGTTTTATTTATGTGACAAATGTAAGTTTGCTTCGCAAAAAAAAGTAAGGTTAATGCTGGTAAGACCGTCTATCAGGAAAGTCCGTCTACCAACTGATTTCCACCCCTAACTCAACAGCACAAGTAAAGTACGTATTATGACGGACTTTCTTTAAAAATAAAATATGCCGGACTTAGCCACACTGACCTTAGTTATTTACTGCTTATTAAATAAAATGTAGTGCAGGAACTTTATTAAATTTTATTAAAGTTCCTGCACAACATTTTATGTCGGTGACAAACAAACGCACGGCCCTTCCGATGGTAAGCGGTAACAGTAGCCTTACCGTACCGTTACCGGTATAGACGTCACAGATTGGAAAAACGGTAAATTTACAATTGTAGCACTTGTCAACGTGGTGAAATTGGTGTCAGGGGCCTATTTCTCGAAAGTTTGGAACTTGTAATACAAGCTGAAGTCGTTATCTAATTAATAGTGTCAAAAAGAGACTTCAAGCTTTCGAGAAACGGGCCCCAGGTCTACTGTAACGTAATACAGGTCACCCATTCTGGCATTTGAAATATTTTATCAAACCTCATAACATAAAACGTTACAAGTCGATTTTCTAGTTAAGTAAAAAGGAATCATAGTAATGTTACATAGAGTATATAATCGCACGAAAATGTAACGTCATTGTACTGCTTTGTTTTCAGCGCTAGATCTAACGTGTGTAATTTTACGAAGCGCCTACATGTTCAAATTAGCAATTTTTTCAGCTTATGTTAGCAATAAATTATTTACGTTGGCGCTTCGGATGACTTCATTAAAGTAAACACCTGGGTTCGTTAGTAAGTTGATATTTTAAGCTGTACACTCTCTGTACATGTAAAACATAAGTTTATACAATTATAAAGTCCATTCATCCTTAGTTATCTTATCTAGTAAACAACTTTCTAACCTAAAAGTACACGTTTTCTGTTGTAAACTGCCATATTTGCCTATACCAAAATACTTAGGTAAAAACTCAGGTGAGTTTGTGCAGTTTGTCCATAGTGATTAGTAAATTGCTTAATTGTTAATCAAGGAAGTTTACAACAGAAAATGTGTACTTTTAGGTTAGAAAGTTGTTTACTAGATAAGACAACTAAACTAAGGATGAATGGACCGTAGGGCAACACCAGATTTTATCACAAAAATACCTTCATTTACGGACTAGGTACATGTCAGCCTCCGTAGCCTAGAACTAGTATTGGTAGTGACCCTGCCTACGAAGCTGGAGGTTCCGCGTTCGAATCCCGACGAGACCATTATTTGTGTATTTATTTATCACAAACATTTGTTTCTTGGTCATGGCTATCTATGTATTTAAGTATTTTAAGTCTATCTATTACATTGTCGTTTGGCACCCACATCACAAGCCTTATTGAGTTTACCGTGTTATTAGGTCGATTTGTGTAAGATGTCCCAAGATATTTATTTATTAATGTATGTTTTTCAGCTATACTTTTCTTCTTCTCTCCTTGCCTTTATCCCTATTTGGGGTCGGTCCCCCTAATACATTCTCACCATAGTTAGTAGGCGGTTTTTGGTCGTTTCTGGGTTTAATTCCAACGTCTTCATATCATTGGCAACGGTTCTGATCCAGGTGGCCGAGAGGCCTCCTCTGCCTCGTTTACCTTCTTCGATGGCCATAACTTTACGGGTCAAATGTTCTTCACGTCTCATAACGTGCCCGTACCATCGCAGTCTCGTTTCCCTCAATTTAATGGCTATATCAGCAACCTTGAATGAGCCCCGGATAAACTCGTTTCTTACTTTGCCCATGCGTGTGACTCCTCCGGCCCACCGGAGCATTTTTAGCTCATTTAGGCCGTGAGTTTTCTGGCCGGCAACCAGCGATCGATGCGTGTCCGGTAACGGGTAACCGACGACGTGTCAGAGAAACCACCCTCAAACATTCGCGAACAAAACATTTGAACATCGTCGGCGGCGGACATGCGTCGGTCAGAAAAACCAGGGCCTTACGCGCACTTTTTGGGTATCGCCTTTTCGCATGGGCCAGCACTCCGAGCCATATAACATAGCTGGCCTCACTGCTGTTTTGTTTTTCAGCTATACATGCTATGGTTATTATAATACATTTTTTTTATTAGTCTGCTGCTATTGTGTGTCCTACTGCTGGGCAACTCGTTTTCCACTCCGTCCTGTTTTCGGCAAGTTCTCGCCATTCTCCGCAGAACGCGTCCAAGTCGTCCCGCGATCTCCTTTTCGGTCTGCCTCTGCTCCGTTGGCCATCGTGTGAGATCCACTCAGTGAGTGATTTGGCCCATCTTTATGTACATCATCATCATCATCATGATCATCATCATCAGCCTATGATAGTCCACTGCTGAACGTAGGCCTCTCCTATTGACTATGCGTATAAACGCATTAGAAGGTAAATGCCCATAATCGCCACGCTGGGCAAGTGGATTGGCGATCGCAGTAATGTGCCCACTGTGATGACGCTGCTACCCATCATCAATCTTTTATCAAATAGTGGTCAGTGACACTTCAATCCCTTAGTCGACTCTTACGACTCCCGCAGGAGGAGTTGGGATGGTGACAAATGTATTCTTACTGCCGTCACCACACGGCTCTTTACGGTATGTACATCAGAATTATAAATATTAGAAGTCATATACCAAAGAAAAACCAAGATCACCTAACGTCCGAGGTGGGGATCGAACCCACGTACCTACTCAGCTTTCGCGGCTGATGCCTGTACCCCACGGCCACTCGGTCTTAGCAACCACCGGTCAATTTTCTCGGGGTATATGCAATCCCTTACAAGGCGCCTTTGGCATCTAATAATGACCATACCTGGGATAACTGGGGGCAAGTTATAGGGATTTGATATCGATTAAAAAGATGTCGATATAATTATAATAAAACATGTGCTTATTGAACATTCCCAATTACAGTACAGAGGTTCGATGTCATATCTGATATCGGGCCTCTTCAGATGATAAAAGTATGCAGATGACATTTAAATCAAAATGACAATTTAAATATTGACATTTTAATATTAATTGTATAATTTGAAAACTATTTTAAAATAAACGCGTAACTACCCGTTTAAATTTATTTTTTATTTTAATTGAAGAGTAAGTACCTAATATTTATTTATGCCGAATAACATTTTGATGTTGTCATTCACAGTAACATCGATATATTTTTAGTCGATAAAATATTTTGCTACATCACTTTCGTATAAATGCCCCGAGTTATCCCACGTATGATAATGACATCTAATATTTATAATTTATATAAATTTTATTTATTTATTTTTTATTTATAGTATTAAGTAGTGTGACTAATGGAAAAATAAAAAGTACAAATCAAAATATTTAGTTAATAAATAATTTGATTCGTGTTTTCACAATACGTTCTACATCAGAATTATTCATTCATGATCATGAAATAAATACGAATGACGAATCACGTCGGCAATATTTACGAATAACTTTTAAAAGCCCGATAGTAATTTGACAAAGCTAAAAAATCTGAATTCCAATAAAATTTCACTAAAATATTCCGAATTCTCGATTGACAAACATTTTGAATTATTGGAATTGCCGTGACTCAAAATTCTGAATTTCACTGAATTGGAAATTTTATGATCCGATACCTACTTTTTATGGAATCCTGCGTTAGGTACAATATGTTATATTATAACTGTTTGAATATACACATATAAAGTCCATTCATCGTTAGTTGTCTTATCTAGTAAACAACATACTAACCTAAAAATAGGTACACGTTTTTTGTTGTGCACTGCTGTTTCCTTGATTAATAAATTAATTAATAAAAAAAATTAAAAACACGACTGCGGTTTAAAAACGTTCTTAAAAGTAAAAAATAGGTTCCCCGACTGCAATCGAAACAAAATATCATAAGTAATAAGACAAGCGCTTATATGCAGATACGCTCACAAGAATAAACCTGAAAAAGGAATTATTTTTTACTTTTAAGAACGTTTTTAAACCGCAGTCGTGTTTTTAATTTTTTTTTATTAATTAATTTATTTGAAACCTTTTAGTGTATTTGAAGATTCTATAAATTTCGATACAATTTGGAAGGCTGACCCTGCGCTTCGTTCGTTCCGGAGGCCCGAAGAGTTCCCATCCCAGGTATTTTGGGTGAAGCCGTAGGGCACTCCGTGCGAGGGCCGGAACGTTTCCAAAACTAATGTAAATTTATGTTAAACGAGTCCGAACTTCCGAAGGGGCTCGCCAACTTCAGGGTAGGAGGCCGCAAAGCAGAGCTCGCGGAGGCCCGAACCATCACTTCGAAGGCCCAAGCGTGTCACTCGCAAGTATTTTAGCGCAAGGCTGAAGGCCGAGCAATGAGAAAATTGAGCTACCATGTTTCTTGAACTACCCCAGCATCTGAATAAGCCGACATCCACATAGGATCGAAGGCGCGACGGGCGAGACAACACGGTACAACCGTCCCTCTTAGCCTTTTGACCGCCAGACGAAGGAATATGCTGAGCTCCAGACGCCACGCGTACGTGATTATTTAAACGAAATTTAACTTTACGGCATCCCGCGTAAGTTTCTACTGCATTGGTATAGTTGTCGGCCAGTGGCAAAGGGTCAACTGTCTTTAAGCCCGACATTTCGCTTCAAACTTTAATGAAGACCGAAAGCTGAGCTCTGCGTAAAGTCAACGGCCAAAAGCGGTCCTCAGAGGCGCGCCAGCTCAGGAGGCCGAAAGCCGAGCCACCAGAGCCCAGTACATAGCCCATCGAAGTACATAGGTCACACTGAAAGTTTTGAGTTTCACCCACTTAAAGATCACTCAGTGTATAGACACAATTATTTTCTGAAAATATAACTCTTTATTATTTTTTGGGGTATAATACTTTAGGATTTCGGGCCATTTGAAAATTGTGTGTCGGGAGATTTCAAATTTTTCACGGTTTTTTTTTATTCTGTAACGTAAAATCAACGATGAAAAAGAAATGGGCTTAGATTCTTATTTGGTATTAAAGCCCAGTTCTTGTAGGATTGCTTGTAGTACCTAGTTTTCACAAATTGTATTGCTTTCGATTTTTTCTTGTGGATGATTAAAGAGATCAATGTCTAATAACAGCCATCCCCTAATTTCAAATTGCAGTGAGTGGGCACTCTTAGTAAAAGTCCACCACTAGCATGACACTTGTAAGAAATTTAAAGAAAGGCCAAAGACGGAGCTGCGAGAAAAATAAGCTACCAAGCTTTTTCAACTACCCCAGCATCTGAATAAGCTCAGCTCCGCTTTGTGCCAAATACTTGGAGCGTCACTATCGGGGTGCGCTCGGTGCGAGGCCTGAGGACTGGAAGCCCGACGGGCGAGTCCACTCGGTACAACCATCCTTCTTAACTATCTTAACAATCGAAGCCAGAGCCCAGCGCTATCAGGCCACGTGATGGAATAGTGTAGCATAAAAACGAATCGAAGAGCTGCAGGCCCGACGATCGTTTCCACAATTTGTGAAAGTTGTAGACCGCACTCCGCGTAGGACTGGTAGCCCGAAGTGTCCTCCAGAGGGGCGCCGGCTTACGAGGCCGAAGACCACGCTACCAGAGCCCAGCGCTCCTTCCCTGTACAATGTAAAAATGTAGCTTTAAAACGGATCTCTGGGCCGCAGATTTTTTTCGAGAAAATGCGAAGGCTGAACGTCTGCGTATTACCGAAGGGCCGTAGGCAAAAAAGGGCCTAAATGCAATTTATTTTTTAACATATTTCAAGTTGTAATTTTGATGCGCTTGTATGGTACGTATAGCAATTTTGTTTATCCACAATTGCTGTTGTTATTGTGTTGTTAGGTACATTCGCCTGATATTCAAATCATATCTAGAAATCCTCGATATTAGTGGGGTACGTACATGGCATTAGCACATGATTAGTGCGACAGTATGTCGCTACAAAATAGACTATCCATCCCTCTTATAGTTAGTAAAAGATGGAAAATCTATCTCGCGGTGACAAACTGACGTACCTACCAATAATGTATTTAAGCATACATATGTGGTTAAATGTCTCGTATCTCGCAAACTATTTACATAGGTACATGTTACTACCATTTTTATTCAATATTGTGTTATAGCTATTTTCCGCAACTCGAAATCTAACGTGCGTGTAACGTGTTTTACGTGGTCCCAACCCTGGCCCAATACTTGTTGGGAACTCACAAACAGGTTACCTCATGATGTTTTCCTTCACCGTTAAGCACTTGTGATGATATCAAATGATGATGTACATAAGTTTTTCTAAAAACTCATCGTCACAAGCTGGGGATTGAACCCACGACCGCTGCGTAGCAGCCGTGCGTTGTACCACTCGACCACAAACACTTATATAATGTATCTGTTTCATACACACTAAGGCCCGTGTCAGCGGTGACAGTTCTGTCACGGCTTAGATATCAAAGAAAAATTTCAATACCGCGATGTAGAACATTTCGAGTTTTCTCTTCATACACATACTGAAACATATAACTTGTATATGTATTTATAATCTGCATGTAAAATGCTTTAATTTGATACCCAAATCATAGCGTTTGGATCACATACTATTCTTTGTGATTTGATTGCATTTTGATGAATCTCACTCTTCTTGAATAAGTTAAACACATAATAAGTTATGTACATATTCGTAATCGTTGTTTGAAGCTCTTCATTTTGATACCAAACTCGATAGGTTTCTTTCATATTTTATTTTTTTGGTTAGATAATATTGAATTTCTAGGCCGCCATATTATTTTTAACGTGACGTCACATATCCTATGTTACCCGCGACGTCACAAGGATTCTAATGATATCTTACACTATTAAAAACGGTTAAGTGGTCGCGAAGATCTGCGCGTTTAAAGAAAATATGAAACATACATAGGGGCTGAACACATATACTCTCCTTTTGGCAGTCGTGTAAAAAGTAAGCAAGTTACTAATCACTACGGACGAACTGCATAAATACGGACTCAGGTATTTTGGTATTAGCAAATATGGTAGTTTACAACAGAAAACGTGTACTTTTAGGTTAGAAAGTTGTTTACTAGATAAGACAGCTAAGGATGAACTGATAGCTACCACCGTTTTACCCGTTAAATAGTTAATACTGTGTTCCGGTTTGGGGGTATGCTAGCCGGTGTAATTACTGGCATAGAGACAATCCATCTAAGTCCTACCCTGAGGGTAGGCAGCGCATAAGTGATTTTTTGGTCACTATGTCTATGGGCCTCAGTTTTCGCTTTCCATCAGGTGGGCTGAGAGCTTAGTTGCTTACCTTAGATAAATATCTAAAGTATGTACCTATTTAATATTTATCAAAGTACAGCATGTAGCTACTTCTACAGTCGAGTCGCCATCAGATATATAGTAGCGTCCAGAGCGCTCAAAATATCTGAAAGCGCCTCTATATTTATGGCAATCAAGTGGTGTTTAGATATTTTTGAGCGCTTCGGGCGCTACGATATATCTGATGGCGACTGTACATCGTCGTGTAGTCAGTAAGCTTTTTTAAAAGCTTTCTAGTGATTGTTACTAGTCATTAAAATACTATAAATTTGTAGGTACACAAATCTCCTGTTTCTCAATCGGGGGCGTCTATAGACTACAGTTACCGTTTACCATAGGAACATAAAATGTAGTACAGGAACTTTAATAAATCGGCAGTAAATAACTCCCGAAGAAAAATTACAAGTGTCACACAAAACACGACATTTGTAGCGAGATTCCGATATAAGCCGAACCTCATGTCAAGATTGAATGAAAACTGTACAGTCACGGCTAATAATATGAAAACAGTTCGGAACGTATGTCAAAGGCATAAGGATCAAAACCGTATACATATTATTGGAGCCGACCGTACTAAACAGTGCGACAATTGTTACGGGTTTCGGAAAATAAAAAGTAGTTTGTTAAAGATGTAATATAATAACGTTATTAGTAATAATTTTGTATTAGTGGCAAACAAGCACATGGACCGTCCGATAGTAAGCTGTAGCCGTAGCCTAAGGAGGCCTGTGACGTCAGTAACAGAGATATTTTACAATTGCCTCACTTGTAATTATGGTGAAATGGACCCTATTTCACCTTTATAAGATGAATACAAAGGCCAATACCGCCGAAGCACTCAAAAACATTTTTAAGATGAAATCTTATCTTGAAAGTCCTTAAGCCACTTGAGATGAAAATTTTACTGCTGAGAGTGCTGAGTGCCTGAAAGTATCTATCAAAGTTTTTTTTTATGTGACGAACGTAGACAACTGAGCTCTCAGCCCACCTGATGGAAAGCGAGAACTGAGGCCCATAGACATAGTGACCAAAAAAATCGCCTATGCGCTGCCTACGCTGAGGACTTAGATGGATTGCCTCTATGCTAGTAATTACACCGGCTATCTTACCCCCAAACCGGAACACAGTAACTATTTAGCGGTAGGTTAACGGGTAAGACGGTGGTAGCTATCCGGGCGGACCCTGCACGAGGTCCTACCACCAACAAAAGTTACATGGATATGGAAATTGGCAGGGATGCGGGATGGAGTACACATAAAATGCGACTGCAGAAGTATTCAGACAATTTGTTTTCATGGATGCCTACTGCCAAACGTAAAACCAACAATGATTTTGCAAACAAACAATTTTGTTTATAAACAATGATCGTGAAAGATTAACGAGTGTAACATTTTCTGGGAAACATTGCAGTTTTGAGCTCCTAAGCAACTTTTAGTAGGCTTTAAAAATAAAATATAAAATATTATTTAAGTGTCGATTACAAAAAAAATGTAAATACTCAAGGCCTGAATCGAAACAAAAATCACGATCGCGTCAATTGTGATCCGAAAGTTAGTCATACAAACTATATGGTATACCTACTCTATCTAACAACCAGCTTCGGTAGTAAATGTAAAAGAGGAATTTAAAAGATATACTTAGGTTAGTATTGATGATCGCTTATAGACATTTCGTATTTGTCGCCCTTTTTCAGTGCTAAAAGTTGTTACTACATTGTGCAGTCAAGTGCAAAAATAAGTATCGAAAGAATCCGCTCATAAATATGTTACGACGTTCTTATTACACAGAATTAGAGTGCACTGGGACATATTTATGAACTTTTTTGTGAACACCTTATTTTGTCTTTGACTGTGCATCTAGGGAATTACTAACGAGAGTGCTAGAAGCTTGACGCCGTAGGCGGAGGACTTTTAATGACTCGAGTTAGTATTCCGCTTACCGACCGTGATGCATAACGACAAAAGGGACAGGAGGCAAAGCCAAGATACCGCTAACGATCAATCCCGGATAAAACGCATCTGTCTTTTTTGCACTAATAGAGAAAATTGGCAGAGAGAGAAAACTCTGCTACGATACTGAGCGTTAAGGTGGATTTAGACCAAACGAGCGAATGCTCATTCTATCTTTGTCCTTTGATTTTTGGCTTATTTTGGTCTTACGATATATGCTTATTGGAGAGTGGTAATGTGATAACTTTGTTTTGTTACAGGCACAATAAAGACCTTCAACTACGCAGTTAATGGCCGACATTTAGCGAACCAGGACTACAAGGCCTGTATTCGAAAGAATTCGGGGATTTGCTCTATCAGATACTCTCCCTGTGACAACAGATCCTTCAGAATAGGAGGAGCCCAGGAATTAGATGGTAAGAAATCATTCTCTATCTGTCTCTAAGTCTATTGTCTCGTGTAAATTGGCACTGTTACACTATTTAGAATTATCTAAAGGTGGGTTTACACCAAACGAGCGAATTGTCGTTCTATCCCCACTCTACGAAATTCTTTCGTTACTCAAGACGTAATTCGGTCGTTTGATGCAAACCCACATTAACGTGAGACTCGAATACATTGAAGTTAGTTAGCGCAACGTGTTACTCTTGTAATTTACTATGATCGTACGCCAGGCATTGACACAGGCCGAGGGTACTCCTGACGAGGATTCTTGCATCGAAAACTATAGTAATCATCGCCTTAAATTACGCGAGTAACTCGATTTGCTAAATATTTCCATCGTTTGATTTCATTTCATTTATTTGCAATCATGATACATGAGATGTTACAGCTGGGAGTAGAACACATGAACCCTGCAAGAGCATCGCAAAAATTTACATAGGCTAAACTACACTATAATACACACTTAAAACTAGACTACATTTAAGGTCATCTGAAAAGTTATCTGAGATGAACACGTTATTAGTTTATCTCACTCTAGGTTATTGTTAAATTTAATGTGTGTGTATCTCAAACATAGCGACTTACTATACTATATATATCGTTACAGCTTCTTAGTATTGTATTCAATGTGTAACGGGCATTATTTACTCTAAAATTATAGTCAGTTTGACAGGACTCTGAGCGAACAAACTTACCTATTTTTCGTTCCACGTGTACTTTAGGAAATATCAGTTTTTATAGTCGAACTAGTAAAATATAGGATCCGTAAAAGGCACGTCATTTGGCAAAGGAAACGTTAAGCCATTGCTTGCCGTTTTATTGAAGCCTCACCCAATTATTGGCACTTATTCCGACACTTTGTTTTAAGTAAACAACATATTCTACAACCTCGTATCTTGTACTTTTTTGCTATTTTATAATAGCCCTTATTTCCTGGTAGTACGGGCTAATCTTTAGGAGTCGTAGATGGGTTAAGTGAGGATGTTAAAAGTACACCCCGTCGTCAATAGCTGGCAAACTGCCAACTGTACCGTTGCTTACAATAAAGCAGCATTTTGGCGTGGTTTAAAATTAGATTAATATCTCGGCTTGTTTATTTCTAAAGGAAAAATGACAATGGTGTTCCGATGTGCTAGGTTAGGCGTAATCGGTTCGATTTTTTTATTACTCCCCTACGCACGACGAAATATAATTGAACCCATAGCAGAAGCGGATCAGGATCAAGGGGGGGTGCATGGGGCACCTTGCCACCCCTGACACCGGACTTAGATATGCCTGGGTGCTGTTTTAAGCATAACATACTGTCATATCATAGAGCAGTGCCCCCCCCCCCCCTCAACGAAGTCCTGGATCCACGCCTGACCCATAGGTACTTCCGAAGCCACCATAATCATCACAGACTTATGATGGTCACGCATTTATCGTCAGTGCTATCACGTTCTAATGCCCCGGCCACGACATCGGTCTAAGGCGACTGGCTTCGCGGAAAACGTATGGTGCTCCCTCTCGTACCCATATCGGCAAACCGGTCCAACTCATGGATTCACTCGCCGCTGGTCGCCTTAGACCAATGTCGTGGCCGGGGTATAACGCACTAGAACGCGACTTCTTTTATTATCAAAACGATACTCCATTCTATGGTCTACTTTACAACTGGACTACTTTGGGAAATGATGGCTGGGGTGGCGATGGCCTATAAATGGGGACAAAATGACCTTTCAGCCTACGTAAGCTTGGAACCCGGGCCTGGAGGCCTCGGTGGAGCCGGTACAGGCTTCTACGGACCTGACGGGGCCTACACGGGGCCGGGAGTCCTCACCGGCCCCGCACCGGCACTGGACCTCATGCCAGCGGACACTGTCAATGGTTATTCATCCCCTGGGTTCTGGGCTCTGGATTCCATTTTAGAAATGTAGTGTAGACCGTTGAGCTGTCTGCCTGTCCTAATTCATGGCGTCTCAAAACTACAGGACATGAAGCGAAAGTACCTGAAATATCGTAGATACGGTATTTCGCTCAAATAAGACTTTATGTTATTTTTATAAGTTAGTAATTCTGCATTTAACCCTTAATTTGGCAGAGACTTTGATGACAAAAAGTGGTAATTTTTTTTAAATATATTTGATCACGGGTGTTTTAAGGACTTAAAAAAAATGTTGAAAAAAATCTAGGTTTATTAGTTTTAGAAAAAAAACATGTCCGTCACAGCGGACAGTGCCAAAGATTGAGAACCAGATGGATAAAATGATATGTCCGCTGAGGCGGACATTGCCAAAAACATAGTCATAAAAAAAAAGAAAATTCTTAAGGAAAATTTTATGAAAAATTCTACGTAGACATCTATTTGACGTGAAAATCTAATTGACAATTTCGGGGCTTCTTTCCGGTTACAAAACAAAGTCTTACGTTGCATTTTATACAGTACACCACAGTTTTTTTATTGCAGTACATGCAGCGACCCTCAGTTTTCGTGCTCATAAAATGTCCAATGTTATCAAAACGCACTGAATCAATCGGTCGAGCTGTAAGTGGTCTTTTAACGCTGCATTCTTCTTCTTTTTCTCGATAGACCGTCCTGTTAGACTTAGTTAACGCAACATATAACTCGTAGCGAAATATTTTCAGTGGTTTTGATTGGACCTGTTTCAAAACACAGTGTTTTCGGTACAAAAGCCACCCATTATTGATACATATGTCGAGGAGTTGGGAAAATATGCTAAGGTACCATCTTCGGCTCTTAAATGGAATCCTGTATAGTACTATCAACATATCGGACAAATCAACGCCGCCCATACACTTATTATATACTTTTACCATGTTGGGGCAATCGACATCAATTTTGGCTTTGGCAATTTTACAGTATCGTTTTATTTTTTGAACTGGTTCGGAGTTGACATAAGAACTTATGAACGTCACGCTTTTATTGTCGTTCCAGCGTAGAACTGCTAATTTATTGGAATTGCAGACGACTTGAGAGAAACTGCCCCGAGGTTTCTTTTTTAACAATTTTTCACTTATCAATTTTTCGTCAGCCCCACGCAATCGGTTACGGCGAATGGTTCCAAGCGAAAAAATGCCATATTTTTCTCGTAAAATGTAGACAAGCTCTGGTGACGAAAAGAAGTTATCAAAACACACTGTAGATGGCCTTCTTTTTATCGATTGACAGAGAGCCAGTACAATCTGTGCACCAAAGCCTAAAGTCGCTTCATCGTCTTCAAATTTGTGAAAGCGGAAAGTGTCTTCACCCCCGTACAGTATAAAATCATAGATCATGCCACTTGGCCCAGCTCGCACATAGTTTTTGAAGCCCCATTTATTCGGCTTGTCTTTCATGTACTGGCGTCTTTTCCCAGCTTTTTTTCCCTTATACGGGATCATCATCTCGTCAACGCTAAAGCTTCTTTCTGTTTCTTGGGCGAGGCAATTCTCCTTAATTTTTTCAACCATAGGTCGCACTTTATAATATCGATCTGTGTTTTCAAAATTTGTGTCGGCAAAATGTAAATAACGACGAATTTGTTGGTATCTTTTGAGGCTCATGAGGTCCGCTATTGGAGGATACCTGAATTGTTTTGACCAGTAGTCTAGATATGAGGGCATCACGACTATACCCATCATTATTTGTATTGCCAAGAAGTCGCGAAACTCATCAACTGACAAATCAATGGACTTTCCCGACTTCTGCACAGAATACTTGTTAGTTTCACTAACAATGTCGACAAAAATATCTTCTGAAAAGAATTTCATGAAGTAATCCAAAACGGTATCATTCAGACTGATGTCTACGTACTCATCATTTTCATCACTTCTTTCTATTTCAGCCCTATGTTGGAACGATGCTCGCCGCCATGTGTACTCTAATGAAAACTTCTTAACAATTTTAGGTCTTTTGCTCACGACCATGGGACGCCTAGATCGGGTTTTTCGCAACGTGGTATTCGGTGTGGGCAAAGATGGAATTGATGAAATAGATGGAACATTAGCATAGTTTTCTTCATCTATGATTTCCTGCATAATTGGAGTTAAAGGAACATCCATTTCCTGCGTTGTGTGCACTTCAACGTGGTTGTTTTGCAATTCATGCTCTTGTTCGGAACTAGTAGAAATATTCAGACGCTCTAAAGAAGATGCCAAAGAAGGTGCTGGTGATGAAGCATTTGAACTTGAGACAGAACTTTCATGCAATTCATTTTCGTCAGCTGATAGTTCACTTGTTTCAGATTCAGCATGCTCTTTAGGTATTAGTGCCAAAATTTTTGCAGCACGGCCCAACACAACACGCTGTTAAAGAGCAAAAAAAAAGTATAAGCTTACAGCATAAAAGCAGGCATTCAAACCAAAAATAAAAGAATAATTGTGAAAAACTCGTTTTCTCACAACGTTGGCAAAGTCCGCCTCGGCGGACAAATAGTATCTTAGTTTATATATTATGTATTTGGCATGGTCCGGTGCGGCGGACAAGATATATATAGGATACTTTAAAGCAGAAAAAGTGACAAAATGCATTCAAACAATAGCTACGTGCAACAAGTATAGAATAAGGTGTAAGGTTTATGCACCGTAAACATACTTTCTTTAAAGAAAACAAAAGAAAAATGCATAAATACCTTCTTAAAAACAGTTGACGTCCGACGCGGTGCCATTTTGACAAGCAACTGTCAAACGAGTGTTGCCTGCACTCAATTTGTATTTTTCTTTAAAATGCTAATTATCTCACTATCGCTTACCGTATACAAAATTAAATTAAAGTATTTCAGAAAGTTGCTATATTTTTTCGAATCATTTGTCCGTTACACCGGACAAAATCAAATTAAGGGTTAAAGATTTTCTAAAAATAATTTAGATCGTCTGGGACACAAATCCACTCGAATATGAATATATAAACAACTCCTGTTTTTATGCTGCCATTCGAGACCATGCACCTAAAAAAATATTTTTCCTAAAGTAACATAATATCTCGGAACAATTAATGATTAAAATTGCAAGAATATTATGTGTTGCTGTCCATACCTCTAAAAATAGCGACTTGTACAAAATCTCAGTATTGCTCGCTATTAAAAATAAGATAAAGTATTTTTTTACCAAATCAGTATCTAAACAGTTTTTAGAGTACTTTCCCTTCGTGTCCCATAACCTGTGGGATACCTGGTATAAATTATTAATAGTAAGATATCTTACTTACCTATCCTGTAGTGAAGTGATTCCTCTTATTCCTTTAAGAATGCATCTCGTTGTACGTAGTTCGTTCTCTTGTTCGTACCTAAAGATCTTTGGTTATACTTCAGTATTTTCTCAGCATTATTCGTGGGCCAATAGTTATTAACTTCTTCTTATTAATTTTAACTTTCTAAGTACCTAAGATGATTGCAAAAATAATGTACATAGTTAAATGCCTTTTAATTGAAAACA